>CAJUYI010001380.1:0-10997 GCA_910591695.1 Galerucella pusilla
TCCATTGAATATTGACAATTATTACAATAAAGAACGGAACTATTACCAAGCCGAAATACAAAGCAATTCAAATAATTCAAAATATCTATGGAATCTGGTGAACAGAAAAGATAAAGCAACAAATAGTATCAATGAAATAATTGCAAGTTCGGGTCCAAGGAGGTAAGTTTAACACAGTGTATAAGTATTTCTTCGATAAACCAATAGTTATTAGCCATAGTGTGCGTGAAATTTTATCCGACGGTTAAAACTGTTCGAACAAATATGAAAAACATTACAATACGATTTAAGGCATAGGAAGACACTTATGACCTCTGACTTTGAATATCCGAAAACGCTCACACATGAACTTATGAATTTTCTGATGAATATTAATAATGAGAAAATTACAATATCATCTACATAAATCAAGTAATAAAAAGTCATTTCCGTACCTCGTGAATATCAATGCCGTGATTCAATGACCATATCGTTTGGAAATAATCCTGCATCCGTTGCTTTAGTTCTTCGGGAATCTGGTGGAGAGTGAGAAAATCCTTGAGATCTCTCCATTTTTGGTGATAGAGAGATCTCCTCGAATACATCCTTTGGATTATTGCAGTCACGTTACCAAACACCACTGCGTGCATCAAAGCTGGAAATTGAATATAGATAAATAGTATTAGTGAGTATTTGCTGATTGATTCATTAGAATGAGAGTCGATCACACCAATTTTCAAATGTGGGGACAAATCGAATATTAAAAACTATAGACCCATATCTATAATTAGTGCAATACCCAAAATGTTTGAAAGTCTAGTTTTGGATCAGATTAAAGTTCCTTTAAGCAATGTTATTGGAGACGAACAGCATGGTTTCACCAAGGGGAGATCTACATTAACAAGCCTCCTTCTCTTCACTGACTTTGTTACAAATGCTGTGGAGAATAAGCATCAAGTTGATGTTGTCTACACGGACTTTTCCAAGGCATTCGACACAGTCAGTCATAGAATTCTTATCGATAAACTTAGAAACATCGGTTTACATGGTACTTTTTTGAAGTGGGTTGAAAGTTATTTAACAGGTAGGTATCAGTATGTCAAAATAAAGAATTATATTTCAAGGGAAATATTGGTGACATCTGGGGTGCCAAAGTGCAGTCACTTGGAGCCTCTGTTATTCAATATTTTCATGAATGATCTTAGGTATAAAATTGTGCATTCCGAAATTTTGCTTTTTGCTGATGACCTTAAGTTATTTAAATCCATACAATCAATAGCGGATTGTGAGAAGCTGCAAGAAGATGTCAATGCTTTCAATGACTGGTGCAACTTAAATTTAATGGAAATTAATATTAGTAAATGTAGTACCATTTGCTTCTCTAGGAAAATTGGGAATGTATCATTTACATATTCAATAAATGATAATGATTTAACTAACGTTCTCTCTGTTCGGGATCTTGGTGTGATATTAGATCATAAACTTGATTTCCACCTTCATTATGATCACATCATTAATAAGTCTATGAAAATGTTGGGATTTGTATTGCGAACTGCTAAGGACTTTAAGAACGTTTTGGCACTCAAGTCAATGTATTTTACATTAGTCAGGTCATTGATGGAATATTGTTCACCAGTCTGGTCACCATCTTACCAAATTCATGTAAACAACTTGGAGAAAGTTCAGAATAAATTCGTTAAGTACATGTCGTTTAAAATTGGAATGCCTGTATCAACTAATACATATCAAGAGATAAGAGACTGTCTCAGTATAGACAAACTTTCAATTCGTAGATCTCAATCTGATATAAAATTTCTCCATAACTTACTATGTTATAATATAGACTGCGCGCAATTACTATCCCGCATTGGTTTCCATGTCCCATATAGGTCCACAAGAAATAATCATACTTTTGCAGCTCCATTACATAGATGTAATTATGGGAGGTTTGCTGCAATAAGCAGAATTTTATCCAGTGCAAGCAGTTTGGATCTGGATTTTTTCAACATATCTGGGTACTCTCTTAGGCAATTCCTACGAGATATGAAATCTTAGTAAAGGATTGGGATTGCATTATTTTAAAATGGTATTATTAATATTGTATTGTGATTATTAATTTTTGTTGTTACTGTTCGCCGAGTTCCTTGTCATAATTGTTTTTACTTATATTAAGCTTAAATTTTATTTTACACGTTTAACCTATTGTGTCCTTGTTTTTATAAAATACTGGGTGTTACCCGTAAATAAATGAATAAATCACATGGTAGTTAACATGACTCGAGCTCAGTTTATACATATAGATGCCAGTACAATATATTACCTAAATATCAACATGTCCTATTAAATTTATGAACAACTTCATAGGGAATCCAAATCAAGAATATTCAAAAGTAACCAACACTCGATCGGGTCGGGTTGAACCTTCTTCTCTTAGCCTTCCTTATTCACCATCCTATCCCGTCTCTTATCAGACCATGCTTATCACCAGCATTCCGACACGTCTCAGGTAGTTATACAGTATCCGCCAAAATAAACAGTACCGAAAATAAAAATAAAAATTAATTTTTAATTTCTGTAATGTAAGTCAATAAACATATTTATAAAAAGTGGTTGATGTAACTGCCGAAAAATATTTTGTATTCTTTCCCGTAGTTCGGCAATATTCGCCGGCGGATTTTCCGAGTGAAATATTTTGTCCTTCATTATGCCCCAAATGTATGCGTCAGGCGGCGTCAGATCAGGTGAATGAGAAGGATATTCGAAGTCTGTTCCCCGAGAAATTATTCTATTATCGAAATGCTGACGGAGTAAGTCTAAGGTGCGCACAGCTGTATGGCTCGTTGCACCATCTTGTTGGAACCATTGTGTGCGAAACTGTAGATTTCGTGCACGGCAAAAGCTATTTAGATCTCTCACAAATGGTATAATAATTTTCTCTCTATAACGCTCTTGGTTGACAGAAAGTGGATTCTGATTATCATCTTCAACGAAATAAGGACCAATCATTCCATGACTAGTGTTACCTGCTTGATCGAGGTAGACTTTACTTTGGGTTCAAAAATAATAAAAAAACAACAATATGATAAAAGGTTGGTTTAATATAATAAATTATTTGGGAGTGGCTGGATGATTACTACAAAAATTAAACTGTCTAGAGTAGCAACGCTAAAAACTCCCTGAAGGTAGTTCCTATGTACCTATAGTGAAGTCTGAAGTTGACCTCGTGTTTCTCTAGTAGGTTATGGCTGACTCTATCATAAAAAGTGAAAATTATAAATTATCCACTCGAACATTAGGGGTGGGTGGATACAAACTATTACTAAATGATTACCTTGGTATGCATACGTTGGTTTACAAACTCTAGTGACTAGACTATTCTTAATACTTAATCTACCATCAAAATTCTCTTCCACAGAGGGTAGGAACAAAAAAAAAGGAAAGATTGAACTTCCTCAGTAAGTCTGATTATATCCTCCAACACTGTCTACTCAAACTAGCGGATTCCTTAAGAAAGTAAAGTATGCAGGGCGTGAACTCTGTAACAGAATAGAAAGGAAATTTCTTTCTATGCTAGGAAATTTCTTGTAAAGTTACTCTGTATGTGTATTCGGAGACTTTCGAGTAATTCCGTGTGAATATTCGGCAGATAGAAATAGAAACGGCCACAAAGGTCTTTCTATCTGTTTTTATATACATACTTAAAACTTACCCCGTTTTGTCATTGTTTATGTTGACTATTGATTATAATTAAATTATGAATATTGTTTATTTTTAATTGAACATGAATAGGTATTTTTTTTTAATAAATGGGTGGTATAATATTATAATATGATTAAATGAACTTAGGTAATAGATTTTTTTGTCTACTTCGCCTTTTTGAGACTACTTTTCTACTTGACTTACCTATCATTTTATTATATAATTAGTGTAAAAAGTGAAAACATAAAAAAAAGTAAAACGATTTTGGTAGGAATTAAACCGACGACCCTCGCTATTCATAGCAAGTGATTACCCATCGCAGCCAGGGAGTACAACATTCGAAATTATTCAATAATACTTATTAATGAAACAAATGTATCCTCTTGGTTTAGATTGGTAAAAAATTAAACAGAATGGCATGATGGAAAGACATCGAAATAAAACTCAGAAATGGAAATAATAATTGATATTACTGGCAACTAAATGTCAAAAGCATCACAGAATATAAAAATCAGAAAATGTTTTCAAGTTAGATAGTACTCGTTTCTTTCTACCCGAGCTCGCCCGAAGTTTACAGGAAAAAGTCATAGAGAGTAGCATTTGTCGATAGAAAGAAATTTATTTTCTTTGCTATTTCTTTTCTATTTCTACTTCTATCAAGTTACAGAGTACGCGTGCTGGTTACCTGTTGTGAATCAAGTAGTAAGTGTCCCTACTAGAGGATCGATGTAGATGTTACCTCAATTGGGTGGAAACCTTATTCTACAACTTGATCTTAAGGGCTACAAATGTAGGTAAAGGTGAGGGTATGGTTGATCATTCACAGTAGTCCACCAATGTAGAGATGGATAAAGGTGGTTTGGTAACAGCACAGATGAAGAACAGAAAAGATAAAAACTAAGTATACGAGTAAGAGACCTGAAAGGAAATTTGCTTAATAAATGTTAAGAGGATTGAGTATCCTAGTACTGATAACTAAACTCACCGTAGATGTCAGGTGGCCTCAAAGTGGTTTTGTCTACAAATATGAAGACAGGATCTTAAGAAGAGCCGAAAATTTAATATCCACTAATACTGAGTGGTAGAGTTCCAGCAGGATCACTCTAATAAAATTTACGCTCACTTAATAAGTATTTTTTTTCTCAAAATCAGCCAAACTGCTATTCCATGTGATCTTTCAACAATCTCACAAGGATCAAAAAAAAACTAAATCCTGTCTACGTATCGATGATGGTCTTCCAAAAAAAAAGGTTTGTTCTTTTATTTAACTATTTATTAGCAAAGCACTTAAACAAGGATAACCTCTGATGACAGAACTTGTACGGAGAAAACTATTAATTAATAACACAGGTCAATGATCTTTTCTCAGTAGATCTATGAGTGGAAGGGTTAACTTATGATTTATAATCACATTAAGATGATTAATTTCCAGGATTGACAGATGTGACAAGATTGTCATCAGCCCAATTTGGTACACTATGTAAACAAAACAGCCTTTAGGCTTTTCAACTTATCAAATTAATATCCTGATCTTGTGATCATCATATTTGATTAAAATAAATAAAAATAGATATAAATGGATGGATTTCTTATTTTTAGGTACCCTTCAGGGAGATGTGTAAAAAGAGTAAAAGGATTCCTGAGACCTTAATTGTTCTAGTTATGCTTAAAACAGACGGTATGCACAGAGCTCATTTTTGGATGTTCGAAAAAGAGATCCGAATAATCCTTTGTCCCGTAACACCAGATACCGCGCACCAAACGGTAACTCGAAGACTGTGGAGTGGTTTCTCTACAATGACATCAGGACGTTCAAATCCAAGGAATCTGCTTGTTTGTCGATTAATATAGCCGCTAAGATGAACGTGACTCTCGTCTGAAAACCATATGTTTTTCAAAAATTCGGGATCTTCGTAAATTAAACTCAACATGCGACCACAGTAAATTTCTCTTGCACGTTTGTCCCGGGCATTTAGTCGTTGTCCAACTTGAATACGGTATGGACAACCACCAATTGATTTGAACATGCGACGTAAAGACGTTTCACTAATGTTGAGTTTACAAGCAGTTCTTACAAGACTTCTTTGAGGTGATTGCACAACTTGGTTAAAAACACGTCCTTCATTTTCGTTAGTGCATACTGTTTTTCGACGACCTGGAGAACCTTTACGTTGACACAATACACTACCAGTGCGACGAAATTTTTCAACAACAGCTAACATCACACTTTTACTAGGAGCTGCTTTATTAAATTTTTGTTGATATTTTATTGACACCTATTCTAAGCTTGGACCATCATTACGACCTTTTCCGTATGAACGAAAATAATGCTCTACCAAAAAAACTTTTTCTTCCGTTGTTAAAACCATTTTTAAATCAAATTTAACTGCTGCGTACTATTAATATATCAACTAATGACAATTAAGTCAAATATGACAAATCCATATTACATTAACAACTCCACAGCACTCTCTGTTTCGGTACTGTTTATTTTAACGGATACCGTATATGGGAACTCCTAATAATTGACTACATTGGTTATTTCGATTCAAAAACTATATTTTTTGAAAGATATAGTGAGTAAATGTGTCTAGCTTTGCAACCACTCGTTACACACGAATTGCAAAATGATAACTTCAATCGCTTTAGGCTTTTAGGCGTTGCCTTTAGCTCTCGCGGAGTTGGAAGGGTTCGATGGTCGAAGACACATTTGTAGAAATGGGCGTCAGGTAACCTTGCCTCCTGACAACTACCTATACCAGCTTTCTCCACACGCCAAGACTACCAAATAGGTGAGGAAATAAAAGTTAGATGTTCAATTCCCCAAGTTACAAATTATTAACACAGACTATGCTCTATAAACAAGAGCTTGGTTGATAATTAATTTTTCCTTGTAGCAGCTTGCATGAAGCTCTGGATGGATTGATTCAATACGTTATTAGAAAACTATACGTACCTCCAATTAACATGACGCATATACTGAAGATTTTCTCGTTGGTTGTATTAGCACTAACATTTCCAAATCCTACGCTGGTTAAGCTAGAGCATGTGAAGTAAAGTGCTGTGACGTATGCGTCTAAGCTAGTCACGTTATAGGCATGCGGTAAATGGAGTCTTTCTGCAAGTGTATGTATCCAGCCTAGAAAAAATTTAACGTTAATCTGGATACCAAACAGAACAATTAGGCCAGACGATAGGGGTAGCAACTACAGGTTATTAGCAGGGCTGATTTTTTTCCATAAGTACCTTGAAGTATGAAGATTAATATAAAAAAAAGTTTACCAGTTGGAAAAACCTTTTTTTTTCCAAATTTTATTTCGCGCTGGGAGGAAGGTAGAGGAAAATAAAAGGAAAGTGTTTTGCAACAAAAAAGGTTTCCTGCGCTTCTTTCGTCCGAGCAATGGTTTTTCCGGAAAAAATTCAGTAGACTAAATATGTGTTCCGCGGCGGAGTACATTATAAACTATTGTATAGTTTAACTGCTATAATGTAATATATAAATAATTGTAATAGGGCTTGAAGAGGGAAGTGTCAGCTTTAAGATGGCATTTTTTTTGTCATAGCACATAATCATTTTAGCAAATTACTCATATAAACATAGATTCAAAAGTTTTGCATCACCTTCTTCGGATGCGAAGGAGTTTTTTTGCGCTAACAATTTTTTGTTGGCTTGTTTATCAATGTTTACCATTTTAATATGTTCCATATTTTTTGCAATATACAGATGTTAACAGTTTTTTTTGTAAGATAACATTTTTAGTGCGATCATTTTAACATTGAATGCATTTGATTTTTACGATTTTAAGTGCAAACATGAATCGTCAAGTCATAAGTGAGATTGACCGTGCAAGAATAGTGGCTTTAGTTGAAGAAGGTCATTCTCAAAGGTTCGTGGCAAACAGAGTTGGCGTTTGGCAAAGTGATGTGTCTCGTGTATGGAACCGGTATCTCCAGACCAATTCTCTTCGTGATAGACCTAGGTGCGGTAGAAGGCGTGTTACTAATTAGCGGCAGAACCGCTATATCCACTTAACTATCCGAAGAAGCCCGACCATGGCAATACCAGCACTCCAAAGAGATATGAGACATGCGTTGGGAGTTCAAGTATCGATCTCGACATTACGAAGACGAATACTTGCGACAGGTTTGAGGTGTCGCCGACCAATAAGAGAGCCCAGCCCCAGACTACAACCTGAGCACAGAGCTCGCCGACTACAGTGGGCTCAAGAACACGCGGCCTTGCCTGAAGAATTTTGGAATTCGGTGTTTTTTTTCCGACGAGACAAGGATTTGTTTGGTACAAGATAGCCATCGAATACGTGTGTGGCGGGATCCAACGAGAGTTGCTCAGCTTGCCCATGCTCGCCCCGAGCCGCCCTTCAAAGGAAGAAGTGCTATGTTTTGGGCTGGTATCATGTTAAATGATCGCACAGAATTAATTCATGTGGAGGGAACGATGACTGGTGATAGGTATATCAGAGAGATTCTACATCCTCACGTGAGACTATGGCGCGCAGCTGTTGGCAATTGCTTCGTTTTTATGGACGATAACGCCCGACCTCACCGGACCAGAGCTGTAAATAAGTATCTTGAAACTGAAGGGATCAATCGTTTGAACTAGCCTGCCCTATCTCCTGACATGAATTCCATAGAACATGCTTGGGACATGCTTGCCAGGGCAGTGGCAGCACGCAGAAATCCACCCAGGAGTGTACAAGAGCTTGTTCATGCGGCCCAAGAAGAATGGCGAAATATTCCTCAACAGAATATCAATAATTTGGTAAACAGCATGGGCAGGCGACTTTAAGCTTGCATATAAATTCTAGAGGTGGAAATACTCTTTATTAAAAGTTCTCATGCAGGTTCTCACTTAACCTTTTCTTTAAAAAGAATCAATTCGTATTTCATTTATTTAATTTCTGAGAATACTTTTTATGTTCAAAGCAAGTTTATTATTGGATAATAAAAATTTTTGACAAATATACGCGTTTTTTTTAATTGAAACTAATTATTTGATTAATCTCTGATCCATTTATAATGAACCCATTTTTTTTTCGGAGATTTAGGGTGATGCAAAACTTTTGAATCCATGTGTATAATATAAATATTATATTCTAATCAAAATCCAAAAGTATCTCAATAAAATAGTATATTATGCAATGAGCACAAAATGATGCCTATTTTGCACGAGTATGGAATTTGCAGCACGAGCCGAAGGCAAGTTCTGCAATTCATACGAGTGCAAAATGATCATTTCGCTGCGTATTGCATACTATACTTTTTCTATGACAAAATATCGTTCACGTTTAATACATGCACACATTGCAAAAACTTTGAGAAAAATAAACTGATAATATTTCATTACTCCGAATTCACCGCTAATGGGCTCTCTATCAGAATTAAAATATTAATTGAAGAAATATGTGAATATTTCTTTATTGCTATTTCTAATAGGTAAACAGTAATAGAAGCCTATGAAAATGTTTTGATAGAAAACAACTATGAAATCACTGGTTACCTACTCAAACTTTCACAGAAATGATCTGCTGACATTTCATCAATTTGTCGCTGGACGTCATAATTTCACAAGCCGTAGTCGTCGTGATTTTAGGGTGAACCTAGACCTAACACGAAATATTCCATTTCGCATTTGTTGCTTAGCAACTTGCCAAGCAGCCGATGCGAAAATAAAATGTGCTTGTTTATGATTGAGGTTGTCGTAGAAAAAATATATTATATAATAAGGTGCCATTGAAACAATTTTTCGAAGGATGGAAACTGTTATTTAGGAGATTTGTTCCATAAATGAAATTTACGGATAAATAATTATTCCTAATTACGATATACGACACTTTTCATTATCTTGTATATTTTAGGAATCTACTGTAAGTACTAGTAAGTAAGTAGTAGTAAGTACTGTAACTTCAATAAAAATGAACTAATTTTAATGGGGTTTTCGTAGAAAATTTTTGTATTTATTTTCTGTGCCAATGACCAGTGCTGTTGAGGCACATTAAGCTGAGATAAAAAAAATAAAACGAAAAAGTGAAACCGCAGTATAAACGTATCAAAAGTAAAAATACAAATAGAACAGAAATATATGAATAGTATATTTCATTACCAGTACAGAAATGAGGATTTTTCCGTGCGCGCGTGACAAATTCGGACACGGGAAGTCATGCAAGAACGGAAAATCCATTTCTGGACGAGTAATGAACGATATTTTTTATTATACTTAGGTACCTGAAATCAACATAAACAAAAAATATCGCAAAAAATTATTAAGAAAATCGGGAATATTTATTTTTATTTTTAAAACAGTAAAAATGTAAGTACATACAACTCAAATTAACAAAAAAAATACAAGTAGGTAATTCTAAGAAAATTAATTTTGGACAGAACCGTTATTATTAATAGTAATATTTATTGTACAATTCGTATTATTGTTGAAGCTCAATCCCTTTTGCATTTCTTTTTGTTGAACTAGGATATCTAGTATTATGGATATCTATGTTTATTATTAAGCGCACGGAAATATGGATCGGGAAAAAATTTCCGTGCGCTGTTCCGAAAATGTCATATTTACTGTATTTTATAAACAGTTGAAAATGTAGTATTTTCTGTTAAGTATAATAAAAAAGTTAGGACCCCATGAAAAATGATTTCATACTATAAACTAAATAAAAGAAGCGAATAAAATAGTATTCACTCACCTAAATCAGTATCGACTTCTTTTTCCGCGATGACAAACCAAATACATGCAAGCCAATGTGCTACTAACGTGAAGAATAACATCAAGAGTGTCAGTATCATGGCACTATACTGTGAATATCTATCCATTTTTTGGAGGAGTCTTGCTAATCGTAACAGTCTTGTAAGTTTTATCAAGTGTGTATGGGAGCTGGATAAAGTTCCAGATGTTTGCAGCAAGTCCTGCAATAAATTGGATTTTAAAATTTTGAGACCCATTGTTTATCCCTGATAAAATGTGAAATACTCAGAATATTTTTTAAGACATTTTAATGTGATGTTTGGTAATAAAATGCAACACAATGTTGAACTTTGAATGCATTTGTAAAGCTGCGTCCACATTATTAATCCAGGCGTTATACACCAAAAATCGCCTTTTTGCGATAATCGCTGGTATCAGCTTGAAACTTTGTATAAAGGTTGCAAAAAATACGTGCAATAAAATAGTACTAACACGTAAATTCAAAACCTTGCACGACATTGTTTAAATGACAATATTGTGCTATTTTCTAGTAGAATTACTCACTGGAAACTGTCGAAATTCAAACTTGGATTTCAGTTGAGCACAG
>CAJUYI010001380.1:22491-34637 GCA_910591695.1 Galerucella pusilla
TGGGTTTTAGATAACCTCATAGAACAAACTATAGAACAGATAGTGATCTCTCTCGACGAGTCTTCGGATGATTCTTGTATGGCCAGCGAAGAGGATGATACTATAGATTGAATTTTATATTTCCTATAAATGTCTTCAAGTTTCACCCCAGTAAAGTGTAAGAGCGTGCTTAGCTTACAAACGAAGACTGTAGTGTTAAATGTGCATGATGCTGTTGTACATCAAATGCCGGCTGCTACTGTTAGAAATATAGTTTCGACATGTTCCAATATGACAGGAGTTAGTGAATCTACTATTTACAGCAGTCTATTGTAGAGTTTGATGCTATTTCAATAAATAAAACTATACTTAAATGTGATTCAATTCCACCATGTCGATTATTTAATATCTTGGAGTGGTAACAGATGATCGCTAAGAACTGATTTGTGACAGTTGACATATTTGTTTTGAATTTCTAAGTATGGGAATCAATTGTATACGTACTCACCTCAGCACCATAAAGAGCGTATAAAAAATCGAAAGGAAGCGCAGCTAACAAATCAACTAGAAACCATGTCCTTAAGTAGTTAATGGCTATGGTTCGCCATGCTGATACCACCTCCCCTTTTGTGTTGACATATGTGGTGCGAAAATTTAGTAAAATATCTGTAACAAGCATTAAAATTTGTAGCTCGAGCTCAATATATGTACAATATGTCTCAGTAAGTTGGAACCATATGGGAAACTTTTTTATTATTGATTTTAGGAAAAAAATGTATTCCTCATAAAAAGTTCTGCGTGTTCTAAAATCTGAAAAACAATCAACAGATATCAATTTTTTTCAGTCGTGTACGAGGTATGTCAAAAAATATGAATTTTACTCAAGAGTAAAGTACCTTTATTTTTCAGAATATTGACAATTGTTAGTATAAAAAGTTGATTATAATTGAAAGCTATTGTCAGATATCTAATATTATCCATCTGCCATGAAAAAATAATTTCTGTTATTTTTACTCACTTCTCTGTATTAGCAATGAATTCTGTATAACAGCAATTTGCAATTTGCGATTTTTAATCTAGGATGCACTGACGGCAAAAGTCAAATAGCTAGTTAGTTTTTTAAAATACAAGAAATGGCGGCTCTATTAAGTAGTGAAGAACAAATAGAAATCGTTTTTATTGTGGGAGAAAATTATTAAACCCATAGAGAAGCCGCAATTATTTTTAATCATAGGCATCCCAATAAAAATATGTAATTGCATATTTGAACATAGTTTTTGGTACTGATCAACTTTTTTCAATAACATTTTTCGATATTGTCAAATTTAAAGGTACTTTACTCCTGAGTAAAATTCATATTTTTTGACATACCTCGTACACGACTGAAAAAAATTGATATCTGTTGATTGTATTTTAGATTTTAAGACATGCAGAACTTTTTATGTGAAATACATTTTTTTCCTAAAATTAATAATAAAAAAGTTTCCCATATGGTTCCAACTTACTGAGACATATTGTACATATAAGATTTGTTGGAAAAGTGTATTGACATTAGAGTACCTGTATCGAAATATTCAAATAGTATATTAAAGTATAAGTGGATATTATAGTAGGTATATTACGTAACAAGAGTTGTAAGTAACCCATTACGCACGAACTGAAAAAGATTATGCACGAAGCCGCTGCGCGGCTTCTTGCATAAATTTCATGAGTGCTTAATGGGATTACAACTCGTGTAACGTACTATACTTTTTCTACGCCCATCTATTTTCTTCTGAGTACTCATAATTAATCTTTTTTACTACTAACAGACATATTCGTAGGTAAAGTTGAGAAAATGTTCGAATACTATATTTTGATACAAAAATTGACAGCATAAATTAGATGACGCTTATTTCCATATCAAGAAAACGCGTATTATTTTTTTTATAAATTGTATAATGTGTTGCCGACATTTAGGGGCATCACTGTTTCAATCTAAAATGTATTTCTCTGATGCTAAAAGCTTTTATGTTTTTTTATTGATTAAAAGTATGTAAATAAACCAAATGAAGATTTGTTCGAATGAATGTTTTGACGTTAGAAAGTACTCCTGTCAGATCAATAATAAAAAAATTGTCATTTAGACTCCATTTCTCGAGTTGTTGATGTTGCCATGGTAGCTTTAAAAAACGCGCGTGTTTGAAAGTTCGATTTAAACACGCTCAGGCGTGCTTTAAATAGGTAAAATGGTTCACCAATAAAAAAAATTTTTATTATCTTTGGAAGACCGAACGTGGGTTCTGAGGATGTAAATCGAATGAGCAAAGTTTGTGCATAATAGATAGATAGGATAGAGATTATTTATACATGGCATGGTGCGAAAAGTTTTGATTGGAAGTAATGGCGGATATGTTATTATGTTAAGAATCTGAAATTACGGAATTGTGGGTTTTAGATGACGAAAGGATCAAATTTAATATTTTTCTGAATGCGACACTTCCGGTTATACCAGAAGTACACGTCGACTTTGTTATTTTGAATAAAATGTAATATTTTTCATTAAATTTTTGAAGTCTACATGAAATTTCCGATAAAATTTGTGCACAATATCCTATACCAAAAATGAATTATGTTCCAGATATTTCCATTTGGAAAAAAAATCAAAAAAATCCTGGTTTACATTGAATAACGATATATTCATCAATAACGGAGCTAGTGACGTGAGATTGTGACAATGAACAGCAAGTGCTTGCCCGTTGATTCCATATGTTCAACTTATTGATATTTCATACAAGGAGTTTCAAACTTAGTCGCTAACATGCACAATTTGAATCATTTATGAGTTGCTTACTCCAAATACAACACCCTGTACTATTGCGCTGTTTTTTTTCAAAACAATTTGCTTGGTATTTGTATTCGCCATACCTAAATCCAAACATTTCTGAGATATTTCATTATCTAAGTTGAAGCATAACAACACTCAATTATTTCAACAATGGGAAAGATTAAGCCATGGCTGTCAATGATTTGATAATTAAAACGTTAATATAATTGCTTATGTTAATTTGATAATTTTTAATTTGACATTTAAACCTATTAAAACTGTGTATTTTTGGTCAACTTTCCTGATTTAATTGAGTACAGTACAATTCATACGTTTTTTTCAAGTAAAAAACATCTGGACTATTCTAAGACTCCTCAAAGTCGTGGTCGAAATCGTAAATTTCTTCATAATATGTATAGATTTACTTCCATCTGCCCTCTTTTCACAAGTTTTGTTCCCATTTTATGGTAAATGATTACATAGAATCTGAAGTACTTTCTCTAGAAAATGAACTGGATGAAACTACATACTAACATCGGTCCGATACTTCGATGGTGTTCAAATTACGAAGTACAATTTGAACTGAGAAACCAAAATAATAATGGAATGAAACAATTTAATTCGTTGAAATTTAGAATTCAAGTGTTTTATTTCATCATTCAGTATGGATCTACATCAAGTAAGAACCTTATCCATGCAATCGAAATAAAAACATACATTATATATGATAAAACCACGCCACACGTACATCCATTATCGTTCCAGTAAAAAGAACGGTGCGGTGATGCAGGTGCTTAGAAATGGTGCAACGAAAATTTCGCGAACGGCCAATAAGTGGGAATTCTCTCTATTCCCTTTATCCGGTACTCCCTGACTCAGCAGGTTACTTTTCTAGGTGACAAAGTATGCACATTGCTTCGTCTGTCAACCCCATCAGCTTTGCGTGCCTATTAGTGATCTGTTATCATACAAACCACAGTTTTTCCATCTTTGCCTATTGGGTCTTCCGTAAGAGCACTGAGCACTACTATTCCGACTGTGTCTGTCCTGATGGGATTACCCACAATTTTAAAGATTTATGTGCCACCCACTTCCTTGTGGCCACATTTATTGTCAACTTTACAGCGCCGCAAGATTGTTCTGGTCTATTGAATGGCATTGATGAGCCTCGTCTGACCGTTTCATCCGCCAATTCGTTGCCCTTATGACCCTCGTGCCCAGGCTCCCAGGCAAACATGACCTTGCAACTGCCTCTCCAAGTGCACTAAGGCAATCCCATACTAGCCTAGAATCGACGATTATGGAATCAAGCTTGGCTATCGGTGACGATGGCAACTGATCTGGATGCCCTTGTCTGCCTTTTAATTCCTTCATTGTAGTGGTGAAGTGGTGAATCACCGACAGTTCCGCTTGGAATGTTGTGACGTCCTTAGATATGCTTATTGGAATAGCTCTCTTTGTTTCGTCCCTACAACTGTGGCTCCCACATCTATTTTTGTCAGACTATTCTCTGGACTATTTACCTCAACAAGTATTGCTTTATGAAATATCATTTTTAGGCAAAATATGATTTGATTCTTGTCGGGGCACACTGAGAATTTCACATAACTGTTATAGATCATTTTGTGGAGTTAAGAGGAACATTGCCTCAGGATTTTGGTTGAACGAGGGAATAGAGTTGTCGAAGGCAGTTATCAATTAATTGAAGAAATTGGGGTGGTCGTTATCAACTGCGGTGAGTCTCATTCGCAATTCATGATGACAGAATTAAGGGGCATCTACCAAATTCGACCTTGCACAATTATGCTTTGTATATTTTTTTGTTTCCCTACGTCCTCACGTTTAAGTTCACATTACGAATCTTTTATTAGAAGTATGAAAGCTCCGCAACATGTAGGTAGCCAAGCGGTCCAAGCAGAGTTTGGTTCACGTACTACTCTATAAGCTTCGTCAGTACTAAACTGGGAGACCGCCGAGACCGGCGAGCATTTTATCAACAATGGAACGGCACGCGACTACCGAAGCAGAGAGACAATGTCAGTCATAGAAGGATAGAAAAGCGAGAGATGGATTTTTATCCGATATTTTAGTGGTAGCAACCGAATTTCAATAAGGAATTGTACGGTCATAAGTAATTTGGGGATTTTGAGATTTTTATATAGTATTCATAAAGCTTCAAATTAGACTTCTTATCAATTAGTTTTTCCATTTAATCCATATTTAATTCTTTACAAGGGCTCAAACTTTGCTTAATATGTGTAATTACCTCATGATTCGTATTTTTTAACAAAATTTGGTTAGCATTTCCAAGTTTTCATTCGATGAGAACTCTAAGTTCAACATTAATCTACATGATATATTTTTTTCTTAATTTTCAATACATCCATTACCTCAAAATTATTTGCCAAAAATACTTCGATATTTTGTCAAATCGCTGCCGATAGATTCCCCTTAAGTTCAGATCTCCAATAGGAATTTCCATATAGAATTTGATTACCAGTTCCCAAAACCATTCCAAATTGAGCAAAATGCTATTAGTTGCTAGTTTCTCCAGGTATCTTACTGTTTAAATTAATAACAAAAACAACAAACTCACCTATGAAAAATAAAGCTTCTACAAATACATCTAAAACGACAGACGGCCTTTCTGTTCGGAAGCTAGCGTTATAGGGTACCACCACAGCTACATAGAACGTAGCAATTAAAATAAGCCAGTCCCAGGCACTTTTGAATATCCCATAGTGTGAAATGATGAACCTGCTTCTTTTCACAGAAGCGGTTTTGTATTCCGGTAGAGGGGCGGGAGTTGAGCTCAATAGATTCTGCAAATAAATAAAATAATTAATTCAGAGACGAAATTTTCAGGTTCAGCCTCACTGATAGATACATGATAGTTTTCATTTTTCCACAATTATTGTCTAGCATTTATATGGCTGTGGAGTGGTCTATTTATTTCGTTGGGTGAAATCTTCACCCTCTTGACCTAGTAACTCCTTGTTTTTCACAGGGAAATGGAGGGACAATCTGTGGCTCTTATGAAACGTAAAGATTAGTTTGCGATTTTTTTTTGTTTACTGATGAATTAAACTATAGTGAAGGTCCATAGTACTTTTTTTAGCAATTTAATATGTGAAATACTGATTCAGGTAAAACGCGAATATAGGTGGTTTTGAATTAGGGTGATGAAATTCACCATAGGTATCTGGAGAGGTGAGTCGACATGTTACATTGCGGGTGCAGTATATTATTTTAGATAAATCAAGGTACATATACAGATTGCGGAAATATTGCGATGTCTCTGTCACAAGATTCTATATTTGTTTCATAACCTCACTTTCCATAGAATGTCTTCATTCACCAATGTTCTTCGATTGAATGTCTACTCCTTCAAAGTTACATTACAAAAGAGAGCGCACGTCATACGTTTGACGGTGTGACGTGACGCGACAAGGTGACGCTTGACGTTCGACGTAGCACGTGACGACGTGAAGCGTGGCGGTTGACGTTTTGGGGTTAGCTGCAACGGAACAGCACTTTCTAAAATCTTCTTACTTTTAACCAGCCTGGGGTATATCGCAGAAAACTCTATCACATTAATAGCAGCTTATTTTGAAAAACTCCAAGTTACTTTAAACCAACCTGGTATATCGCAGCGCTTCCACTGTTATCATCGTAGCGGTCACAAGTTACACTGCCCAGCGTGCCTCGCTGCCTGAAGCTCTAATCGAGGAATTGACATCGGTATAATGGGGCAACTTTCGTTCCAGATGTCACACATACTTGAACTTGGTGCCAACGAAGATGAGCCACTGAAGAAATCGCATTTTCAGATGCAACAAATGCAGTTCTATATTACTCCGCTCTCTATTTAGGCTACAAAACTGTCGAGAAATCCTACATTTTGATATCTTCCCCAACTCTTCAATTCCGTCGTCTCAGTCAATCTTGCCTTCTCCAGACTTCCTGTAAAATATCTTTCTTTGAATTGAGAAATTGGATGAAAATCCTAGCGGGTCAAATATAGACATGATAATCTTAAGCATTTCTCGCTTTGTAGCTCTCTTTTTCTTGTCCGAAAGGTCCTTGTTGATTTTGTGAAATTGGGTCAAAACAAAAACTATCTTCTTCCGGGTTCTACGAAACACCTTAGATTCGCTCTGCTGTCGTCGTCGCCTGGTTCTAAAAATTTTTGTAACTGTCTGCAAGTGATTCTTTATCAATTTTTTTCAAATTTTTGGGTTACTGGCTATCCAATTACGGATAAGGAATCCAGCTTGCTTGTCTATGAAAATTACGTCTTGAACTAGCTGTTTGGCCTCTTCCAGAGTATCTGCTGATAGTCGTCCGTATAATGGTTATTTGGAACATCATGAACAGCTTTCGGGTGACTTTATGACAAATTCTTCAGCATCTCTGTTTTTTGCTTCTTGTGCTGGGCACGGTCCGCTTGTAGATCTAAAAAATACCACGTTTATTTCATAAACTCTAGGCTCATTCTGTCCATCCATGCCGTGATATAATATTCTTTGGGCTGCTCGGTCTTCTTTTCTAACGAACTTTTTCTAACTCTCCCAACAAACATTGGATGATTTTGCGGATGCGTCGAAAAGTATTCCCAGTTCATTCTTATTGAGATAATGGATGCCAAAATGTGGTAAAAACCACTCCTCTTTGTTGGGAATTCTCAAATCGTCATTGGAAATGTAACCCCTTCCTTCCATTTCCAAAATATTTCCACCTTTCACCATCTTTCTTCCAAAGTCTGGGTCCTTGTCCATTGTTCGTTGTGTACAATGCAGTCTACGTATAGCATTGGTTTTGCTCTCTGGTGAAGCTACATCACAGTCCTTCCATAAAAGTCCAGTCTCAAACCGATTGTCAACTATGCGCATCGTTGGGTCTAAAATTTCCTGTGCCTTGATGTCATCTTTGGATTTTCCCAACTTGTTTGATTCGTATCGATCTTCCACTAATTAACTATGTCATGAAGTACATCCAGGTCATCTTTTGTTTTATCGTTAACATGACAAACAAAGCTTCCATGCTTTTCTACGGCCTGGTGTGCCGTCAGCTGCCAAGAATCAGCTGTCGAGAAAACGACCTTGTCGATGATAGGTTGCTCTCTGGAGGTAACCTTCTCTGTCTCTTATCTGCCAACATCAGATTAAGCTTTGGCTAGACTTTTGTCTGCCAGCGTTTGGCTTCCTCGTAGGAGGCATTCAGATAGCTGGTTTTCTATAGTGGAGTTCAGTAAGGCAAAGTTATTCCCGGGTCGAAAGGCGAAATCAGACGATTCATTCATGTATATACTGGACGTTGAGGCATTTTGAACAAGACGTCGATTGCTATGATTGGTTAACTCCTAGTACGAGGGGTGCTGCGTAGGGGGATGAACAGGGGTAGCTAGAATTTTTCTATTATCTCATGTATATACTAGACGTAAGTGCCTTTAAATCAAGACATCGTTTGCTGTGATTAGTTAACTTTTAGTACGAGGGGTGCTGCGTGGGAAAAGAACGGGGGTATCTGGATTTTTTTCAGTATTATTCTAGTCAACCCTATGACGTTAGGTATCTTACCCCCAACACTTTTAAGGACAATTTTGAGGTTTTCAGACCTCAGCTTTTTTGCGAGTTTCTCATGCTACCGCCTCCACCATGTTCCGGAATCGGTGCTGCTTATTCACTTGTTGATATACCGATTGGGAAATCTGCTTTGGAACCTAGGTACGAATTACACAAGTACGACAAGGATATATGAAAGAGAGAGGAAGAATAATTGTGCACAATCATCACTTTGTTTCACCTTAGGGGGCGTAAGCTTATTCCCGAGAGTGCCCGACTGCTCATTGCCCTCCTATTTTAACTAGTTGGTGGTGGTAAATGGTAATTCAGTATGCTCCCAAGACGTAAGGAGTGAGGACGTTAAAGAAATATAAAAATACAATCGTTATTACGTAACCTGTAAATCTTAAAATTCATTTTTGTCAACATGACCATTTTAGACCAAGTTGACAATTTCTAACTACAATAGGATATTATTTTAGCCATTGTAACTTGAAAATAAAACAGCATTTCTTGAGAGAACCACAATTAATAAACTAAAAATCCCTTCCATTAATAAATTAAACTGAAAAAATAAAATAAGGTACCTACACCTATTCTAAACGTAAAATATAAACTTCCTGAAAAAATAAAAATAAAAATTTATTCTAAAGGTAAACATAATTTTAATGAATTAAGTGCTCAAATAAACCACCATTTGGAGGAATTTAAGTTCCCCTCAATGAAAAAAGGACCTATAATGTGGTCACCTAGAATACCCGTCCAAACATTTAGCTTCTGCGGATACTGCGTTCGGATTGGAATGGTTAGATGTTTATTTTCCCGAGACCAATATCTTGTGACGGATGGATTGTGTTTTTGATGTAGTGAAAAAGTTGATTCATCCGTAAATAAAATATTTTTTAAAAAGTTTTCGTCAGCATTTTGACGTTCCATCATCTCCTCAGAAATCCATTCGTCTGATATTGTCCTCGGGAAATATTTCCTGCGTTGTCTGAACCTTGTAACAATGGTACCCGTTCCGTTTTAAAATATTCTGTATAGTTCTCTTATCCATGTCGACCTCTTCAGCAATTTGTCTTGAAGAAGATGGTTGTCCTGTTTCAACTGCTTAACAAACATTCAATTCTCTAGTCTGCCTTTCATCGTTAATTGGGCGTTCGATTGGATCTTCCGAAGCTTGGCATTTTCTACAGTACGAAACACATCCATATTTCTCGAAATTACTAATTATTTTCACAATTGTTGACTTTGAAGGAATTGGGCGATTTTCAAATGCCACAATAAACAAATTAACGATTTCATTAGCCGAATGACCTCCAAAATACCATCTTACAATTTGCACTTTTTCGCAGGTTAAGTATGTTAATGAAGGCATAATTGTAAATGTTTTATTTTCAAATACAATGGCATGAGCTTCCAACGTGATCAACGTTTGTAGCGAAAAGACCTAGTAATAGCAGTTTAAATGTGAATTCTATCTGTAAAACACAGTGTTGCCAAGTGAAAGTGTTTTGTTTTAGCTATTGTGCATGACTTCGAAAAAAAGTCAACGAAAACGAGAGAAAAATATCATTTGTACAAATTAATCTGCGCTTCTGGCAATAGCGGTTGAAATAGTAGGGCAATGAGCATTCGTTCTCTATCGGAAATAGAACCACACCCAACTGGAATTAAATACACGCGTCGATGACCATTCGATGACCGCGTATAATTATCTTTCTCTCTCATTCAGCTGTTTCTCTGTCGTACTTGTGTAAGGTGTAAGGTTCCGAAGCACCTTACGCACACTGTATATGCATTCACAATACAATAGTCTATCAGTAGAAGTGAACATCTGAGTATAAAACCTTCTTTTATTATTGAACGTCCTCTTATATTCACACGAAGAAAATAGTTCTTCAATCAAAAATAATGGTGAAGTTAATGAAATAAGATTGATATCAAATAATATTCGAGATCGAATAGTAATCAAATGTAAAATCGAACAGTCAAATCTTTCAAATGTAAAATCGAGAATAATCGAATGATTGGGCTATGGATTGGGCGCTAATGGTCGGTGAACTAACCTGAAAACATTTCCATGGATTGTTAAATGAAATGATTCCCTCTCAATTGTTATAATCAGTTAATCGATACAGGAAAGTTATGCATGCACAGAAATTAGAAAATACCCTTATCGAGTACATAAGATCGAATTCAATAGCAATAGCAATTTTTGTAAGTCAAGGATTAGGGTTAACGTTTGTAATACACTCGAACGGTTCATTATTGTGATATTTTGATTAGGATTGATCACGGACCTGCCTTTTGCCAATTTCTTCCTACGTAATGTTCTAGAAGGACATCAACAATCTATGACGCACACCAAAAAGGCTATTGAATGAACCATAATATTTGTTATACAGTACAATAGATACTTAGATATACAATTCAATAGTCCCAAAAAGTCTTACTTTGATTCCCAAATATATAGGTATCTGTAAGTAATATTGAGGATATATAATATAATAATAATAATATACTCACATTATTAAGCTTCAGTTTCCCTTTCAACTTATCAGGTTTGTAATGCCCAGACAGTTGATATAGTACTGCCCTGGAACGCCGTCGTCCATAGTTAGCGGGAGGAGCTTCTGGATCCAAATTCCCGTTGGCGTCTGCAAGGAGGCAAGAGTCAGCAGAACCTCGGAAGCGGGCCCCCAAAACGGACGCTGTGCACAACATATAATTCACTTGCGCACATTTATGGAACATAGAGTACAGTGCTAGACAAGAAATAAAACTCGTGTTTGTGCTAGCTTTTTTGGGTTAACTGTATATATTTTTTTAATAGAGTGTGTCACAGGATACAATAATTTTCCTCATGAACTCACCGAGTATATTGAAAAAAGTAGTTTGCATTCAAATAATAAGGATTACTTAGGTACTTTTGCTTCAATCAACCGATATAGGTCGCGTTAAATCAAACACATACAGTTATCATTCAACTGAGTTAGGTGCTTGATATAACGAACCCATGAAGTTTTAACACGCTTCTCATTTACCGAGTGTAGATAGAAGGCAGTTTGGAAAAAATAAAATGGTTCGTATGTTAATTTTACTGTGTCCCATTAGGTGATTATTCTTTTTAGCGTTTCTGGGCATAGCATCAACACAACTAAAAATTGCACTCATTTTCCTACAATTTTTTCTCAGGTAGGTGGATTTGAGTTTCGATTAGACAAAGTAATGACATATATTATTATGGAATGATTTACAATAGGTATATATTGTTATGGTTTGTATTTTTTTTTTATATTAATTTTTATAACAATTTATAGTGTTTATACTTGCCCTTTCTTCCAGCAATCTCACATGAAATTCGGGAACAAGAAAACTCTGTCTCTTTTTGGGTTCCGGCGCTATTAAAATTTTTATTTTTTTTATTCGCAGATATCATATACTTGAATCAATTCTTCAATTTATTACAATTATTTATGAAGGTTCTCTAATTTAAATCTTTCAATATATTTTATTAGAATAAATATGAAGTGATAATTTTTCTTACGCCTATGAACAAACCTTTCTTATTGATTTAAATATTACCCAAACTGAAAATAGATGTCTCTGTCGATGAGTTGAGAGTGTAGCAAACACTTCTGTCACAACAAATGAATATCAATGATTCTTCTGATATGTTGAAAATTTATTGTTCATACCCATTGAAACATAAATCAATTCGACAAATTAGTTTAATGATAATTGTGATTGGCTTTGGATGAAATATACATGAATATCAATTCAAATTTAACTAA
>CAJUYI010001380.1:39606-56240 GCA_910591695.1 Galerucella pusilla
ATATAAAAATCAGCTATAAAAATTTAAGTTAAATAACTATTAATTTTAGTCACCTTTCACACCTGGTACCTGCCCAGGTGTCACTCGGCAAGCTTCATAAGCGCGCAGGTATTCTGAGCACATAAGACACTACTGAGAACATGAGGTTTCATTTATGTGAAAATAAGTTGTGTCTTATCGCTCTGGGATCTTGGACTATTATTAATATATCTGTTAAATATGTGATTTTTATTAAGTAATGCCATGCATTACCATATAGAATTGAATAATAATGACAGTTCGATGGAATAATATTACTCAATCGTTGCGTCAAATTTGACAATTTGTAAATTTACTTCTTATCTCTGGTATCATTAAAGAAATGTCTAATAGTGAATCAGATTTAGAAGATATGTCTTGTACACCGCATCATATTTACCTTTAGACTTGTTAGGTAGGAGATTTTCTGTAGCGCTAGCCGCTAACTTTAAAATGTCTGGCGGTGTACAAAAGTTTTATGGATTGGCAACTGGCACAAAAAACATCGTATTTTTCTGGAAATGTTATCTTAGTGTATTTTGTTGAACTTGCTAAAAAATACAAGTCATCATCATTGTGGGCATATTATTCTATGCTGAAAAGTACATTGAATATTCACCATGGTATCCACCTAGAGACTTACATGAAGTTACAGGCATTTTTAAAACGTCAGTCCGAGGGCCATCAACCGAAAAAATCTAAAACTTTTACGCCCGAAGAAGTCAGTAAATTTATTAAAGAAGCGCCAGATCATACCTATCCAATGACGAAGGTATTCTTACAATAACGTAATTTTCAGCTTAGATTCAATCAAATTATTTTTAGGTAACCTTAATCATGGGGCTAATGGGAGCGTGCCGATCTAATAAATTATATTCTATGAAAACTGAAGATATAGAAGATTACGATGGAGCTCTTATAGTGAAAATACCTTTCACAAAAACAAAGATTCCTAGATCATTTACTGTATCAGGTGAATTTTACGATATTTGCAAAAAGTATATAAATCTTCGCCCATCTCATGCTAAATGCCCATCATTATTTTTAAATTATCAAAATGGCAAATGTACTATTCAAAGAGTAGGCATTAACAATTTATCTCCTTTGGGAAAGCACATTGCTATGTTTTTAAATTTAAAAAATCCCGAATTGTACACAGGACATTCGTTCCGAAGATCATCTGCAACCATTTGCGTTAGCGCAGGAGGTGACATTACAGCAGTAAAGCAGTTAGGGGGATGGAAATCAACCACAGTTGCCGAAGGTTATATAGATGACAACATAACCAATCAAATAAAAAGAGGAAATCAGATTTCAAACGAAATTATGAAACATTATACCAGCTCTAATTACAATGAAAAACCTTGTACTAGCTCTAGTGCCAGTCCAAGTCCCGTGATTTTCAATCAGACTCAGATGACTGACAAAGTTATCCCTGGCATGAATTTTAACAATTGTAATGTAACTATTAATAATTATTATGTAAGTAAATAAACATGAATTTATTGTGTATTAATAACGTTACCATTAATAAAAAATAATATTCAGTTGTAATAAATTTTGGATTTTTTTAATAAACTTATATATATAGTTGTGGATAAAGTATAGTATTCAACACGCGCATAATGGCTATTACCCACTCAGATGTTACAACTCTCGCCTCCGGCTCGTGCTGCAATTTCATCTTCGTGGGTAATAGCCATCATTATACGCTTGTTGAATAATATACTATTATTGAATTTATAAAACCCAAACTTTGTAATGAACAATAAGTTATTCGAGAGGGGGAAGGGAATATGAATATTGGATTCATAGTCCAGTCATTATACAGTGCTATTCAAAAGTGCCATTCACTCCCCCCCTCGTATCTTTTGAACGGCTACACTTACATTAATAAAATGTAATGATTAATGTAAGTGTAGCCGTTCAAAAGATACGAGGAGGGGAGCGGACTTTTGAATAGCACTGTATACATTTGGAAATGCAAATGAACCAAGAAAGCCAAATTTTGGATATTAAGTGGGGGTGGGCTAGAAAAGCTAGAGTTCAAATTGTCGACCAAAATAACCTTGTGGGTTTTCCGCCATCTTGAAAAATGGTTTCAGTTCTGTTTTTTCATCATAACTTGATTCCCCGTTGATATACGGTAGCTTTTATGAAATACCTATTTGCTGCTCTTTGTACAATCTACAATTACCTAAGGTCCTATACATTTTTCACGTATCTATCATCGTTATCGAGATATCGACCAAAAAAACCATAAGTTGGGGAGGAAAAAATTGTTTCTCGCTATTTCCTTTTTTCTCGTAGAAGATGTCGTCGGAAGAAATGTTCAGTATAAAACTTGTAGATCGTGCTTAGACCTACCAATTCGTTTGTTTATTTCTTATTTTTGACAAGAATTACGACCTCTTCGGCGCCACAAAGTCGGCCCCAGCGCGCCCGACGCTGCAATGTGCGTCTCGCCATATAGCGTGTTTGGACTTGACCAGTCCAGTCATGTCATTTCCATGTCATGTCTCGAGTCTTTTGAAGCGACATGTGGCTCGCAGGTTATCCTTCTCCAGAGAAGAAAGAATTGATGTCTATCGGCCGGAGAGTTATTGCATACGAGAACATTAATTGTCATCGTGAATACGAAATTGGTCGCGACATGATGACTAAAATCATAGGAGTGGATTTCGGGTCCTTGTGATTCACAAGGAAGGATGAAAATCGGCAGTGTATACCAGCATTTCAATCGACGAGTCACCAGTTTCGATCGATCCATTGTTGCTTTCCCAAATAATGTGCATAACGAAGAATTCCTAGACTGACCTGGGAAAATTTCTAGCATATGAGCTCGCTCCGCTCCCATTGTGATTGTTCACCGAAGAAGGAATGAGAAAAGGAACAAAGTCACTATTATACAATGCCTTCGAACCTTTGACAGAAAATGTACAACCTGTGACAGACATCATCACATAATCGACGGTGGTATCTTTCTGCACAAAGTTGTTTGGGGTCGAATTGAGACGTTTGATCTTATCTGCAAGAAATATGTCAAATACGTGGAACAACACTTTGGAGAAAATGTGAATATTATATTCGACGGTTATCCGACTGACTCGAGACTTGCAGGAACTGAAACTTCGGAAAGGGTACGACGTTCAAGGAAGAACCAATCACCAGAGTTCACGTTTGATGGAACTATTGTTACGAAAGTCAGCCAAGAGAAGTTTCTTGTGAGGGAACAGAATAAAAACAAATTAATACAAATGCTTCGGCGTTATTTTACAAATACTAGAATAAAATTCATTGTAACCACAGAATAAGAGAAGCATCGTTCCATGACTTTGTGGAAATCGTCGGCGAAGATATCGACCTTTTGCTTTTAATTACCGGACAGGACAATTTTTTTTTCTCGCAAACCCGCTAAAGGCAAAACACCGGCAAAACTGTACTCTCCGAATAGTAATTTGAACAATATTATGGGAAAACTAACTGGAATGTTGTTGTAGGTAATTAGCGAAAACGTCATGTTGGTCATCACTTTCCTGTACAGTGTGGTACGTTGTTTGTATAAAATATCTAGTCCAAAAGTGATCGTTCAAGTGGTGAAAAAAAAACTTGAGAGGTGTCAAGGGACACCCGGATGGAACGAAGTTCCTTTCGATTAATTAGTGAAGGAATTGTACATATACATACACACACCGAAACATTTATATATGTACTCTGTCTGTCTATTCTTTCATACACTTCATAGATGCGCGGAACAACAGAGAAAATGGTCGTTATATATATTATATATATATATATATATATATATATATATATATATATATATACTCTCTCGACTTCGTAAACACAACAGCGTATAGGTTAGAACACGCACGGCTTGCTAAATACATAGGTACGTTCTGAAATTGTAATATTAAATATGATTTGTTTTTGAATTTATTAAAATTATGACGCGTACACTTGCTAAACACACAAAATGTGGAGATTATAATGCGTATGACTTGGTTAGCACAATAATAAAGAGAGGTTATAGTGCGTACTTGCTACAAATACAAAAGCATTTATTATTATTATCTGTATATAATCGCACATTGCAGCATGTAATACCTTTCTTTGCATCTAATACACATGAGAGCTCATGGCAGCATGTGTTGAATGCCTTGATATAGACGCGTGGGTTGAAGGTTCGCGCCCGGACTATGGTGGAAATTTTTTCAATTCATTTGCTTTCCGCACAGCTTACACTATATCAAAAAGTGTCGTGACAACTTTTGGTAAGAATTTTATTCGTCTAGCCTCCTTTCACAACGCACGATAAGGAACTTCGTTCCAAAAATCTTTTTTTGATTTTTCTCTGTAAATTGTGTATAACCCGCAGATTTTTCGTCGGATCATCTTCAAAAAAGGTCAGTACTATCGATTTTTCGCAAAATCACTGAAAAATTCGTGTTTCCCTATAGTTCACAGGACCCAACAAATGTTATACACTTGAGTTGGGATTCAGATTTTCCGAACAAAATTTAAAATCTACGGACTGGTGTATTTTTAAAGCTCGAAAATGAGTCACTCTGAACTCTCCGACTTTCAAGAGTAACACGTATACAATGATAATTTCTTGGTGGGAGACTTCTTAGCAACGCTATATTAATTTAAAGTTACAATGACTTGCTGTGGTTGATTCCTTTTGTAAGCAGCAGCAAATTGACAATGAAGTTAGTAGTCGTCAATATGTATCTTTATTATCGGATTGATTTCACTTAAGGCGTTATATTAGATTCTGGTAATTGACTTTGTCTTTCAATAAAACGTATTGAAATTTAATACATTTATAACAAAAAATTGATGTATCTATAATATTCCCAATTTGCATGGAACAGTCGAGTTTATTTTTCACTAAAGGTAAGTACTCACCATTCTTTTTATAAAATATCACTTCTAATTTCAGCTCATTTGTAGACTCCAAGGCTTTGTCGATCTGCACCTTGTGCTCCTCTTTTGTCTCCGGTCCGTGAAGGAACTTGCATGCGCATCCTTTTTGCATTATCTGGGCCCTCGTAAAGCCCGTTAACTCACAAAATCCATCTGAACAATACACGATAGGATAAACGGTTGGAACTTGGGCGTTGCCGAGAACAAAATTGCTGTCTGTAAGAAAAAAAGCCATTTCAATAATTAAAGTATAATATGTAGGGAAGACTTGGAAATATCTTTGAATACGATGTGTCCGTACACTATATTTATATATATATATATCTATATATAAATTATTGACAACTATTGCAAACTGTAGGTGCTGGCTACACATAGGATTCTTGCATTTGCTGCAACTTTCACGTGTTTTTCTTCGCTCTTCATTTGACAAATTTGTCAATAGCCAGTAACCTTCAGGCGCCCCTTTTTATCACGCTCTTGAACAGTGTTACTGCCACGTTTTGTACTGGAACCAATTTTGCTCCAAGAACAGTTTCCATAGCTACTTTTACAAAATAAGAACGCGTTTTCAAAGGCTCCTGACTTCTTTTTATTACCGAAGGTAGACAAAGATTACTTCCCAAAATTTTCAAAAAAGGTCGATGACGATTCGTTTTATGAACAACCTGAGGATTATGTTCTGTAAAAATTATGTAGGCTGCCAAAACAGATATGTCCAAAATGTTATAAAAAAAAGTTGATGGCCAACGGTTTGTCTTCCTTTTGGTGGTGTATTTTAAAGCCATTTGATCTAAACAGAACACAGAGCCAGATGCTGCAAATGCAATACGCATATATACAGATGGTTCAAAAATGAAAGAAAGCTCAGGATGTGGAGTTTACTCGAGAGCACTAAGCCTAAAGATTGAGTGGGGAATGGGAAACAATACCAGCGTGGTTCAAACAGAACTGGCTGGTATCTCAATTGCCACAAAAGAACTAACCAGAAGAGGAATTTCTGGCAAAAACATAATAATCTGCACTGATAGTAGACAAGCCTTATTAGCCTTGAACAGACAACGTGTTATATCGAGGCTAGTACTAGAGTGCCACCAAGATTTAGCTGACGCCTCGGCAGATAACAATATTATCCTGAGGTGGGTTAAAGGGCACGACAGGAGTAAAGGAAATCGCATTGCTGATTCTTTAGCCAGGGAAGCCGCTGGACTAAAAATTCTAGGACCCAGTGACACCTACGGCCTAATGACTTCGACAATTGCGGAACTAGCCAAACTTTACACCCATGCTCAATCCCTCAAAAGATGTGATGGAATCAAAGGATGCAATCTTACCAGGATCACCCTGGGCGACCCTGGGAAGCTGGCGCCGAAGAAATATTTGGCGATGACCAGGTAAAACCTACGTTTAGCAGTAGGATTTCTGACTGGTCACTGTCAACTAAGGAAACACCTCCATACTATGGGGCTAGTGGACACACCTCTATGCAGGATGTGTGAACAGGAAGATGAAACTGTCAGGCATGTCTTATGCGAGTGTCCGGAGTTATCGTCAATAAGAGAGTGTGTGTTCGGTGAGTCTTGGCCTACACCTGCCGATATAAAGGAGATGTCTTCTAGTGACCTGTCCACCTTCCTGAGAAGGACAGGATGGACAATGACCTTGGAGGACAACTCCTCAGGAGGATGTACAATGGGTCACATGTGGCCTAAGTGCTGTGAGCCTACACACTCACCCTCCCTACTCTACAGATACAGATACAGAAGCCATTTGAACTACACCTGCTTTCGTCGGATTATAGTGATGAATCATTTCCGGCTCTTTTGCTTCCGTGTTGCTGCTGACAGTTGCAGTTCTATGCATTCTCGAAAGCAAGATCACTGCTCCATTTTTCTTGGGCACATACGAGCACAGAGTTCCTTTTTCTGAAAAGCCAAAGAGTGTTGAATACACTTCTCGAGATTTTGAAGCACAAGTAATGCGTGCGTGCGCGCAAAAGTTCAGAGTACCCGGGTACTCTCTGCGGTAAACATTAGGTGTAAATATGTGTGGGATCATAAGGGTTGAACAGTAAACAAAATGAAAATTATCAAATGATATGTTGATGACATTATTTAAGTAGTGATATAGAGATATGAGAAACAAATGGAAGCATCCAAGATGAAACTTACGAAAACTCTCAAAATCTATGACTAATGACAACTTAACATGTTTCTTGGTATAAAATTCACAAGAACTGAAGATGGAATTCATTGAAGCCAAAAACTTATCACAACGTTTCAATATGGAAAACTGTAAGTGATGAGACACCAATAGATTCAAAAGTTCACATACATTTATCTCAAAAATGAAGTAAAATGAAGCCATTAAAAAGTTAGTTGCATTCAATTGCATTCAATTCAATTGCATTCAATGTTAGCTACTAGACCGGAAAACCTATAAGTCATTTCATGCAATAGATTCTGGAATGTGAAAAACCCGGGAATGGATGTTAAAATATTTCGAGAGTACCTACTATCGATGATAAAAAATTATTTCTTCATCAATTCTTAATAATTAATTGATTATGCTGACGCGGTTGGTCTGGACACCGAACTGATAGAAAGTCAAGATCTGGCTACTGATTCAAAAAATAGTTCAATAGTATCTTAAACAGTAGAAAGCAAAATGCATAGCAGTAGCGGGAGAAAAGAAGAATTGTGGCTTCCAACTAACTTAAAGAACTAGGAAAATTCCCAATTCACAACGAGTTTTTTGAAACTGATTAAATATAAGCGCTGTGGAAGCCGTTGCCACTTTTTCCATCAAGACTGAAACACCTATCAATCATGCATCACCTGTCATTTATGTCAATTATCACGTTAGAAAACATATATAAAATACCGTAACATATTTTTGTTCGAAGATACTTCCCGAAAATGAATAAACACCAGTAGAAATCATTAAACTGATTAAAAATCGACAATGAATAAATAAGTATTTTCATAACATTGCTTTTAAAGAACACATTGACTTTTTATTCAAATTATAACAAAGTCTACGTTTTGGAAAGTGGAAAAGTACTTCTTTGGAATGCTGTGAAAACTACAAGGATGTTCCGTTCCAGAATCAGTTGTACCTAATTCTCACTTGGAAATGGAAAAATTTTCCAAGGCTCTGTAGTATCTTCTGTAAGTTCCTTGTGGCATGACTTATTATTTTTTCTTATTCTTCTGGGAATCAAACCACAATAATGTTTTTTATGTTTTATTTCGACATTTCGGTAGCGTTCCAGCTACCGTTGTCAAGATTAACTAGTAATAAAACTGATAAAAAAATTTTTGGTCCCTATCTGACACAACGAAAAAATATGACAACTAGACAATCAATAATATTTTGAAGTTTAAGACTACAAAACTTTGTTGTCAAATTTTATTAAGGTCCATTCATAGTAGATCACACCTCTGGTAAAATGTGAAATAAAATATTTTATTTTATGACATTCTAACGATATGATAGTCTACTAGAAATGGAATCCAGTGAAGTGCACGTTCCAGGAACGGTTTTTATTGGGATAGCGCTATTTTTAGCTTATTTTGGAAATGTTGTTAATAAAACGCGTTTGTTGTTACTTTTTTTTGTATGATCATTTTTGTTTTGAAAACATATATAACTCAGTTTGGTGATTTTGTGTATTGAAGTGTGTATCGATTAACAACTATTCCAATGATAAATCATAAGAAAACCTGGATAAAAACTTATGATGCTATCCTGATAACGCAGGTAATTGATTATTGGAAATTTCTCTTTCTAACATTGGTAACCAAGTTTGACTACATTCGGCTGAAATACTAGCTACACATTTACCTGCATTTAGTTGTATCAAAGCACTTTCTTTGATTTTTCGTCTTTTATTATTGGGCTCTTTCAATATTATTTTTGTCGAATTCCATTGAATTTTATGCCCCTCTTCCCAAGTATGTTTACAAATACCTGACTTAAAGAACTCCCTATCTTTGATGTATTTTTTATGTTCACTTATTCGGACTTTCAATGGTCTAGATGTTTCACCTAAATAGAATTTGTCGCATTCACAAGATATCTGTTACATGCAATTTTTTGAAGATTGTTCTTCATTTTTTGGTTTTTTGTTAAGATAGATCTCAAAGTATTGTTAGATTTAAAGCTGGTTCGAATGTTAAATTTATTACCAATTTTCTTAATTCTTTATGACAAACCCCTAACATACGGTATTGTCAAGTTTTTAAAAATTATGTTAGCTGAATTATTAATATTATTGTTATGGAGTATTAACAATGAGCCTTTCTCTATATTCTTGATTTCTTTATTTACAAATTCTGCCGGGTAATTATTGGCATTTAAAACATTTTTCAGTAGAGTTTTCTCCTTTGTGAAATGATTATCATTAGAACAAATGATTCTGGCCCTATCGTATAAAGATTTTACTACTCCTTTTTTAACGCTTATAGCATGATTTGATTCAAAATTCAAATACCTATTAGTGTGTGTTGGCTTACGATAAACACTTGTTTCATACCCTGTAGGTGTTTTATTGATAAGAATATCCAAAAATGGTAAAAAATTGTTACTTTCAATTTCAATTTCAAATTTCATAGATTTTTCTCCTTCATTTACATTTATTAAAAAATCATTTAGAGATACTAAGTCATAAGGCCATATTGCAAAAATGTCGTCTACATATCTCCACCAGACAATTGGTTTTAATTTTTGATTATTCACTATTTTGGCTTCAAAATGTTCCATGAAAATATTTGATAGAATTGGTGAGAGGCAAGATCCCATGGCAAGACCAAAATTCTGTTCATAAAAATCATTATTGAACTGAAAATATGTTTTTGTTATACATAATTTTAATAATTCTATTATTGCTGCTACGCTCAATTTGGTCCTTTCTGTAAGGGTCTGATCTATTTCTAATTTTAATTTGACAAGTTCTATTGTTTTCTGTACCGGTACATTTGTGAAGAGACTAACTACATCAAAACTGACCAAATAATGGCTTTTGTTGAACTTCAAATCTAATAGTTTTTCTAAAAAATGATTGCTATTTTTATGTATGAATATGTCTGTCCTGCGAGGGGTTCAATGATTTTTAATATATAATTTGATAGTTTGCTGCATGGGGAATTAATAGAGCTACAAATTGGTCGTAATGGTATGTTTTGCTTATGAATTTTTGGTAAACCATAAAAATGTGGTGGTTCACTGTATTTAGGTGTTAACATTGTTCTTTCACGGTTAGCAAATTCGTTCTTGAATTTGGAAAGTGTCTTTTAAATTTTGTTTTCAATTGATTTAGTAGGATCATTTGGTAGCTTAGTATAAGGGCCATTTATTAATAAATCCCTTACTTTTGAATCATAATCAACTTTGTTTATAATCACAGTAGAATTGCCCTTATCAGCCGTTAAAATAATAGTAGAATCATCTTCTTTGAGATTTTTAATTGATTTTTGTTCTGCTTTTGTAGTATTGTTTTTTAAATGAATAGATTTTTCTAATGAAAAAATAAAATGTTTTCTCAGTTTGTTTAGAATTTACAAGCACTTAAGATGTGATACATTATCTTGGGACACCCAGTATTATGCAGCGCTCCGTTACCAATTATTCTGATATAATTTTATTTCAGTCAAGCGTATGGAAAAAAAATTCTGGGAAAATTGCTTGACAAAAGTATATCATTGAAAATCAGCAAAAACAACTACTATAACCCGAAAACAATTCAGTAAAATACTAAATTTTATAACGGTTGATTGATTTTTGTTTGTTATTGGTTTGTTGATGAACAATTATTTGCCGGAAGCAGGATTTTGCATCAGTATAAATATACAAAAAAATCACTCCACCGGTTGCAGTTTGAGATACAACGTATTTTATGTCCACTTGAAATAACTATGAAATATATTGTGTGGCTTGTTTGCAATTTAGTATTGGTAGCCTGTAAGCCTGGTTATTATGATCAATCATTTTCAGAAAGTCACAGTAAGTAGAATATTGATTACTTCAACTTTGATATCTGGGCGACGAACCAGCACTGTAGTGGAACGCGTTTGATGCGATAATTACAGTCAAGCAAGGTCGGACATGGTTAGTACTTGGATGGGTTACCATGACAGGGAAAACCATCGTATAGGGCCCGTACAGCCTGCAGTGATACACTTTAGACTACTAGGGTGCACTTTAGACTACTAGGGTGAGTAGCATATCACAGCTCGCAGGCATTATACCAATGAGCACGAGGTATAATGTAGATATGCCGTCTTTCGGAAGAGACGTAAAACCGGGGTCCCGAGTCCATGGATGTTGGGCTCGTTAAAGAACGCTACCACTGGTTGGAACACTAGTGGGTTCGCCAAAATTTCCGGTTAGGGGTAGAGTGCTGCCGTTGTCGTTGATTAGCCTTAGTCGCAGAAATAGTCCGACGTTAAATAACAGAATAGAAAAAAAACTTTGATATCTCGTCACTGTTTCTAAAATATCACTCTTTGAAATGCGAAAAATACGAAGACTGTCAAATTGACATAACGTAATCCCAAAATTGAAGACCCAATGAACCATTTCAATCGCCGTAACACCAAACATTTCTGCCAACATATAATAATCAGTACAAGTGATGTTGACTGGATTTTAATATCCAATTAACTGACAAGGGGGTCTATTCTGTAACTAATCCTTTAAATTTTAGAGGCCTCTTAAAAATAAGTTTTTAACGGGTCTATGAAAATTTTTTGTTGAAATGATATTTTGCAAGTATACATTTTAGAGGACTGTTAAAAATTATTTATTTTGAAGGGTTCCTTTAAAATTTCAAGTGGAGTATTTGGCAACAGCGCTTTTGTCATTTAATAGATAAGGTAGAGACCAGCTTTGATAAAAAAGAAAGATAAAAGGAGAACATTTGTATTTGATGGTGGAACTAACCCACAAATCACTCCACATAAACTGTTTTTGGTTTCTTGCATGCGATTATTATAAGTTATACAAGGTGTCCCGTAAATAAGTACCGTGAACTAGAGGCATGATAGATCGTTAATAAATATTTAAAATACCCAAATGCAACTTTTCTCCAACCTTCTTAGTTTGTGAGATACAGGCTGTTAAGAGGTGCAGAAAAAATAAACATTTCATTTAATATCTTATCGGGGGATAGAAATACTTTGGAATATTTTGTAGGTTGTAGGTTATTGTCTTTTCAAATCACATCAACAGTATTAATTATGTCAAATTCTAATAAGCCAGTGGCGTGGTACAAGAGGTTCGTAAACTTTTATTGTACCATATTTTTGAAACATCTGGTATTTAGACCTAAAGAGCTTTGTTTGCAATTCTTTATTAAATTTCCTACAAAAAATGTACTCTTTGTTGAACTGGATAGAACGCTCTATTTTTAAGATTTTTTTATTTTTATTAAAGTAATACACTTTTTTAACAGCCATTTGCACTGGTCTTAGTAAAGTTGTGGTTAAGTTTTAATTACCAATTAAATTGAAATGTTCCTTGCACCATGACACTTATTCTTAAGTTAACGCTATAATTAATAGTTAAATCTAATCCACAGATAAGGTAGGGTTAAGATATATAATTATTAGTTAAAGTTATGTCAATATGAATCAACTGAAGTGCTTGGCGAATTTGCGAGATAAATTCCTATGTCTAAAAAAAATCGATTTAATGGATTTTTGAGAGAAATTTGTTGATCTTTTTCTCTTTCCGCTCATATTGTGAATTCCAGCCTTCAGTTTGGGCAATTTTACAAATATAAATATCTAATAGTTGTCATATTTGACACCACTATTACCAACAAAATTGCTATTTTTCAAATTATTCCTAAATGTCAAGATACCAGCTCACACCTAACACATAATTTACTAACTAGTACCTTAACTACAAATGGCGCAAAACACTTCACTTTTAATCAATGGTTGAGGTTAATCATGAGTTACTAAAGCCAAAAGATAACTGCGATCGGTGCAAGCGGCAGTAAGTTGTTTTTTCTTAAATAAATTTTTAGTACCTACTTGAAGAGCACTTACAAACAATTTAAACACAAACGTTTCTTATGGGTTTGTAATCCATAATTACTTAAGGGAAAATAAAGTGTTGAGATAATATTTACGACTACTACTTTATTGTTTAAAAACATTACAACATAATAAAGTGTCTTACTGCAATAAAAAGTTTAAAATATTGGAAATGGAGTGTTCTATTGAGTTTAACTGTACCATTTATGTGGACAATGTAATAAAGAATTGCAAACAAAAGTATTTTGCTCTCGATACAAGGTGTTTCAAAAATATGGTACAATAAAAGTTCACGATATCCTCCTACCACTGGCTTATTAGAATTTGACATAATTAATACTGTCGATGTGTTTTGGAGAAACATACTAATCAACAGCAGGAATGAATGACATAATGTGGGAGAACATTTATAATAATGACACACTTCCACTTGAGATGGAATTTATAATAAATGTATGAACAATATATTGGGATTATTAAAACCACAGACGTGCGGTAAGGATGAATACTTGCTTCCTCGTTCCCCTATGATAAACGCCACTGTCGTTATAATCATTCCAGCCGTTGTTTCCATTCTTCGTTACTTGATATTCAAATATCATCCTCTTTTCTTCATACAATGTAGTTTTCAAGTTATTGGCGTTCAAGTAGAGAGTTTGAAATACCTTATTCCATTTTATCGCTTTTTTGGAACGAGTCGACATGTTAATAGCCGAACACTTCATTTTACTACTATTCAAAGTATCTTTGTTTGTCAAGCATGGCCAAAAATATTGGAAAGTCGAGACAATGAAAGATAATACAACATTTATAATAAATCACGATATATTTTGTGCAAAAAAGTGATTGCTGGACGTCATCCCTTCTTTTCATACAATTTGGAAGTTTTTTGAATAACTAACATGGAATATCTCACCTATTGTATATATACCTACCTATCCGAGGTCGACCTGTGATGTTTTATATAAAAACGCCCTGAACGACCCCTGGGCGAGAAGTGTGTAGTCCCCGTATTTTCCTCTTTGCTAGGTCATTAAATTACAAGTATGTGAATACTTACTATTACCCTTAGAAATATTAATTATTTACCTAATTTTCTTTTGTCTGTGTTTTTTTTTGTTTGTTTGTTTTCCCACAATTAATACACTATTTGCAGACCTTTAGTACACTCAGACTTACTGACTTACTGCGCCATTCTTCATTACTTAAATAGTTTCTGGCTGCATGGGTACAGCCCTAAAGCCAAAAAAAAAAAAAAAAAACATGGAATATCGTATTGTGATTTGAATATGATCAGCATTGCCTGAATATCCATTAGAATGCAGCATGTCAAAAAGTGTTGGAGTGAGGTTGGCGCCGTAAAAACACACATGCCCTGATAAATGAATACAACTGGGATATTCGAACAAATTTAATATATTCAATTCTCCACGAAAAAAAATATGTAGTTAAATATTCATCACACATTTGACAGCTGTATTAGAAGTACAATAATTACAAATATGGTAGAATTTGCCTTTTTTTATTCCGAAGAACAAAGTACAAAGACTTCGTTGGTATTGATGATATTTCTGTTATTATAGATTATTCATCTTTATGTTATGGGGATACTTATAGATACATATTTTATTTTGGGATAGAACGCATTGTTCAACGTTTCTTGTCTTCTTTTCAGTTTTTTTCTCCTTTTCACTAAATTGCTAAATCACCGATCTACCAATTTTCATTCTATTCTGTGATACAATTATAAAAGTGATTTTTGTTTAATTTTCAGGTGTCAGTGCCCACTCAAGTCCAATGGGACATTCTATGATACAGAAAACTGCTGTCGCTGAAACTGTAGCAGAAGGAATTGGACCGATGTACGGAGGTAATGGTATAATGCGTAATCATAATATGATGGGAATGGGAGTTGGACCTATATGAAAAAAAATTATTGATAAACGTTGTAACTGATATATTTGAATAAAAATAATAACAAGTGTTTGAGGATATCATGTTATTCCAATCTCCAATATTTTCAAACATTTAATTGCTAAGTGCTCACTGTTTCATGCAGAACGAGAAGTCTACAAAGTGTCAAGTGATCTAAAGTGTGAGGCAAGAAAAACTATACCAGAACAATCAATTTTTCAGAAGCGATAGACTTATTTAAGCGAATTTGAATGTTTTTGACATTTACATAAAATATACCAGGCACCTCCTCAAGAGGATGTACGTGAAAGTACGTAAGACGCCATACCAAAGGATGTACTTATCATTCCAATGTTTACGTTAAAATTGAAAATGTGTTGATTGCTAAGCATACTTCGGTCATTTAGCAACACCCCCTCAACATCATCGAACTCAACTAATTTGGTTCCATAATAACTACCAAATCACTTTCTTCATATATCTTGACCTCTTCAGACTTTTGTTTCATCTGCCGTATTTCGTCTTTGAGCACAGAAGCAGCAGTGTTCCACTCATGTCTTATTGTATACATTGCTAATTGTGCAGATCGAACACATCGATTCCATTACTTTTCTTGCGGAGCTGATGGTGGAATTGCTGATAGTATTGTACAATTCAATCGTTCTACCTGGCCATTAACTTAGGGTGGTGCTACTACGTCGTATACTGTTTTGCTCGCAGACTTAAAATGTTCTGAAGGAAAACAGCTACCGTTGTTGGATATCAGGTGTTGGTGAACTTGCACAGCATCTGGAAGAGTGAATTCTGTGGAAGGATCAATTCGACTGTTAGGTAGGTGCCAGCATTCTTGGATTTTGCAAATGGTCCCATACAGTCAACATAGATGGTGAAGAGAGGCTCCTGGGAATGGTTGTGCACATTCCTTTCCACCAGAGCTACACTTCTTGTTACGGCATGGAATGCAATAAGAAATGCATTGCCTCATGTATCCACTTTTTTTGGAAGCCAACAGCCCTTAAGCAAACGATGTTGTATTTTTTCCTTCACCAATAATATACCTCTAGAAGTTATTCAATAGATTTGGTCATGAACAATAGGTTTTGTGAATACTGTTTTCACATTCTAGAACTGGAGGCGTGGTTGGTATTTTGTATTTACAATTTTATCACCTGTCAACTGTCCAGGAAACATTCAATCTTCCTCTTCTATTCAGAGAATAACTTCACATTCAAGTATTGTAGCAGAATTCGGGTATTAATAACATCTTCCAATATCAGGAGCTAATTGCTTGGCCATTTCACCCATACTTTATCATTGAATATGGGCAGGATAGGCATGTGTGAAGGCTGAAAATTGAGAAATGACGGCTTCGCCACAGTTTGAGTGATAAACCACATAGGTATATGGTGAAATTATTTCAAATATGCCAGCTCTTACTAAATATTTAGTTTGATTGGGGATGTAATCCTATTCGACTCTATATACAGGGTGGGGCAATCTTCTGACATCGGAGGATTACATCGTTGTGGTGAGAGGTAGAACTTTATTATTTTGTGTGAGCTAATACAGTTTTTGAGGGCACATTTTGAAAATACTTTCGATTCTACAGGGTGTTCCAAAACCACGTAGCAGTACAAACTTACATTTTTTTAAATGGAACGTACTATATTTTGTCCAAGAATCGAAAAGATCTCACCGAGAGCGTTACAAAAATATAGCACTCTAATATAT
>CAJUYI010001380.1:56340-79873 GCA_910591695.1 Galerucella pusilla
ATAAGCTAATTATATATGCAGCCTAGGGTGAACGAATACGGTAACATGTATGTGTTTTTCTGAGGACTAAATTTGCAAATCTTGAAGATGGAACGATGCCGGCACCACCCCTACTAACTTGCCACATCTAGCCTACCTCTATTGTAGTGTATTTTGTAATGTTCTCGTTGTATATGTCTGAGATTTTGTTGATGTTGTGTACTGCAATATCCACTAGAAGAACCAAGTGAGCTTTTTTATCCACAACTGCAATATCATGCCGATTATTCGTCATCCGAAATTTCTCATTCCAACTAAAAATATGTGGAGTAAATTATAGGGATATTAAAAAACAATTCCAAACATCTACATATAATAATATAGTACTACAATACATCTTTTACTATAATTTTTTTATTGCACCATGACTGAAGTGATTCTCAAAATATCAGTGTAAATAACCTTGTGCCCATAGATACTGATTACATTCATTTATATTTTTATATACGCACGTGACTTCATTGTAGTTATCAGATACGTAATAACAGTTCCACTTGTAGCACGTGCACAACAAACAAACAAAAGTTAGTGGACGAGTGAACCGGAAAATTCCTTTTAGCCATAATTCGGATAAAACTCGGAAAGAAAATATCTACTTTTTTTCAATCATTACTTTTTGCGTTGTATACTCTTGGTACAACAAGGGCGGTCACAATATGGTTTGGATTATATTTATAATTTATGATTTATAATTTATAAGAGTCTAGCTTTAATAGGTACATAAGATGTCCTTACTTCGTTCTCCAGACACAGTATACATAACTGTCATAACCTGAACAGGGATCTGTGGATATAACAGTGGCGCAGCTGGTAGGATTCCTGAATACATTTAGAACAAAGATTGCCTAACTAAGTGTGGTGGTTGATTGATTGATTGGTTCAGCACCACCAGTCAGAGTCCTTGGCACCTCATTCTATAGGCTTTTCGTGCTCGTGCTTCTGGTTGTTCCGTTTATGAAGAGACCAGTACCCCCTATCAAGCTCAATACTCTTTTCACTAGGTCCTACCTGGAGTAATTCTTCCTTGGATGCTTCAGTCCTAGGAGTCTATATCTCCAATGAGATATTACTTCACAAGCAAAGATAATGTGAGAGACCGTTTCCTCCTTTTCCATGCACAACCGACAGGTAGAGTTTCCTCCCTATACATGCCGATTGTATGCATGTACTTCCTAAGGGTATTGGGAAAGGTAGAATTCGATAGATGTCGCTCTGAAATGTCAACGTCATCTTAGCAACGAGTAAAACAAATCAGCTGCCGTATAAGTCCTTTGATATTTGAGTGGTTTTATTTTGCTGTTTTAGTTATTTTCAGTGTGTGTTTTGTGAAACTTTTGCTTTTTCTTCGATTGTGCTTTAGTATTATGTGTTGTTAAACTAAATTTTGACTCCAAATATTTTTATTTTTGGAGTAATAGGTATGGTAGATATTTGTGAAAAGTACAACAAGCGTTCAATTAAGGTGAGATTATACAGCAAATAAAATAAAATAAGGAACTAATTAAAATAAGTTAAGAAATAAGAAAAAAAAACAATGATTATAGAGATGAATAAAATAAAATAAGAAGTAAGAGTAAGCCAATCAAATTGCAGCTTTTTTGACAATGACTTTGTTTGTGTTTTGTGCAAGCTTAGTGATTTCCACTTTTTGTTTTGGCTACATGTTTTGCCGAATCTACACTTGTCTTGTCACTACAGTACATAACCTCAATAATTATATCTATTCCTTTGAATTCTGTTTGGAATTTTCAAAAATTAAAATCAATACTAAAATGGATGATGGCATGCTGATAGAGCAGGTATCGACCTTTCTTCAGTTATATGCAAAAACTGACGGAATATACAAAAACAACCGATTGAAAGAAAATGCTTGGCTTACAATAGACCTTTTTAACGGAAGACATCTTGTGGTTGCGGCGACCGTTGTCCACCTATAAATTTATATAGGAACTAATAGAAGTAATATTAAGTAATATTAAATGGAAACTGTAACTTAGAGCTTGGACAGGTGTACCTAAGATTACAGCAACGGTATATTTCTTCTCTTTTTTTAGGGACTCGTCGAGAGAACGAGGACACATATAGGCCTCGTATATAACTATATAACTATAAATATAGTTCATTGGTAAACAGTGACACTTGTAACGTAATCTTGTTAATCTACCATATGGAAGTTCTGTGTTTATGTATTGTTTTATCTACGATTTTAGCCATTGAGCCGATTGAGCGTTGTTTGGTCTTTTGTGTTTTTGTATTGCTTGCTGTTGTGACTATTTTATTGTGTTTGATGGATAGGTATTAGGTATACTTATTAAACAAAAGGTGGTACACACTTATCTTGTACTCATAATTTTTTCTGTAATAACCTGTATTTTGGAAATAATTACAAACTTGAGATAGTGCCTGATCACACAAAAATTAATTAGAAATTTGTAACAAAAAAGATAAGACAAAACGAAACACAGGCTGACACAGGTAGAGAAGATAAAACATGAAAAATGCCATAGATAAGAAAAAAGCATAGGTATAGGTAACTGAAAAAAGAAGAAATGTGTCCTCGTTTACTCGAAGAAGAGAAGGCCAGAAAAATAAAAGTATGAATTGTATTTATTCCCTGAACGAGTCCCTAAAAAAAGAGAAAAAATATACCGTTGCTGTAAGCTTGGGCACAGCTGTCCAAGCCCTAAGTTACGGTTTCCATTTTAATATTACAGTTAGCTTCTATTAGTTCCTATATAAATCTATAGGTGGACAACGGTCGCCGCAACCACAAGATGTCTTCCATTAAAAAGGTCTATTGCTCAGCTAATGGATGAAGCACGTAAGTACAAATAATTGGAACCTCAGAACATTTAGAACAGAAATATCTGGGTCATGCGCATTATCGGTTTCCAAACAAATTAAAATAAAATAAAACAAAAAGATAAAAGTTGGCCATCTTTTGTACTAATTCTTATTTACTATTTTATCTTATTTCTTGTATAAACGCTTTCATAGAGATGCTTATGTTCATCTTTATTATTTTAATTTATTTTATTCCTTATTTTATTTTATTTGCTGTATAATCTCACCTTTAACTGTTTAGTTTTAGGTCTGATTTCGTGTTTTTATTTTATTTTTGATACAATTATATCTACAAAAGTTGCAGGGAAGGTAGGTTTGTATTGATTAATGGGTACCTGATATTTTTAATCTTTAATACCGACTTATTATTATTATTATTATTTCTCCAATTTTTTTGGAATCAAACCACAATAATGTTTAGCATACCTTGAATGGATTATTTGGTGGAAAGTATCCTCATTTTAATGATATATGTGAAGAAGTCCATGACGCATTCAGTATATACCTACCTGCAATTCATTCCACTTCCTTCAAGGATTTCAATTGTCGCCTGAAATATGATATCGTATTCAACTAATAATAATATACGTTACGTACCCTAATAAGTGATAATCCAGAATTTGTCTGCATACATTCCAGAGTTAACTTCAATCATATTGTAAAGAAAGTAACTGAAATATTATTCCATTATTCTAGTAGCGAGTAGCGTCGATCAATTTCCTATATAGTGCGATATAGTTCATCGTACTAGATATTTACATTACTAGTCCGGTAAGTACTCTTTTACAGTACGAGGGAGATAGCCAAGTCCAGAATTTCGTAACAGGAACTGTAAAATTTCACCGGACGTGTGACGTACAATATTTTACCGGACGTGTGACAATATTTCACCTACGACTCCCCCTGTAATCAGTCAATAACACACAGTTGGCATCAATGTAATGGTGTCTATTATGCACGGTAAAAAAACGCGAAGCTGTAAAGTAAATCGCACGGCTTCCCTAGCAACATCTTAGCAACTGTCAATAGTTGCCATTTTATTCAAAATTTACTATTTGAAAACATTCGATTTTGCCACTTTCAACTATGAAAAGCCCAAAGGGCTAAGTATGTATTGATTATAATTGAAAAATGGAATTTTGATTATCAACAATATATTAATAATGATTAAACGTTAGTTCTTTAAATTAATGTGCTTCTTTCATTGGTAATAGAGTAATAGAGATGGAGATGAAAGTTTACCAAGCACCTCTAATAATGTAACTGCTGTTTCTTATGCTTCAACAAGCAAAGGAAGCGATTCACGATTTGTGTTTAATCTGTACTGTTACTATAAATAATTATTATAATAACTATTAATATTATGGAATCAAATGCTATACAATGAAATTATTAAAAATATCTTTTGTTGATGTTGTTCAAGTATTATTAACAATAGGATTATAAATACAAGTATAAGGAGGTCGTAGGTAAAGTATAGTACGTAACTCGTGTTGTGAAGCATTTCACGCACTCACGGAATTACCTTTTTCATTCGTGCGTAAAATGCCTCTTATCACACACGTTACGTAATATACTATTATTTCATACAGCTGAAAACCACGAAAGAACAGTTGAAAAATAAAATACATTCATCGGCGCTCGCTATTTTTGAAATTTGCATTCAATGCCAAGATAGCTGGCCTGTAGTTGGTACCCATAGAAACATAATATTGTTTTCAAATGATATGCCAGTAAGCAATTGTCATTATCCCTTTTTTCTTGAAATGTCTCAAGATCAATGCATTCCTGAGGACATTTTGCGCATTTTACAACATGAAGAAGACTTTGTTTAAGTGCTACAACAAAACAACTGGCAAAACCATAATAATCTGCACTGATAGTAGACAAGCCCTATTAGCCTTGAACAGACAACGTGTTATATCGAGGCTACTACTAGAGTGCCACCAAGATTTAGCTGACATCTCGGCAGATAACAACATTATCCTGAGGTGGGTTAAAGGGCACGACAGGAGTAAAGGAAATCGCATTGCTGATTCTTTAGCCAGGGAAGCCGCTGGACTGAAAATTCTAGGACCCAGTGACACCTACGGCCTAACGACTTCGACAATTGCGAAACTAGCCAAACGTTACACCCATGCTCAATCCCTTAAGAGATGGGATGGAATCAAAGGATGCAGTTTTGCCAGGATCACTCTGGGCGACCCTCGGAAGCTGGCGCCGAAGAAATATTTGGCGATGACCAGGAAAAACCTACGTTTAACAGTAGGATTTCTGACTGGTCATTGTCAACTAAGTAAACACCTCCATACTATGGGGCTAGTGGACACACCTCTATGCAGGATGTGTGAACAGGAAGATGAAACTCTCAGGCATGTCTTATGCGAGTGACCGGAGTTATCGTCAATGAGAGAGTGTGTGTTCGGTGAGTCTTGGCCTACACCTGCCGATATAAAGGAGATGTCTCCCAGTGACCTGTCCACTTTCCTGAGAAGGACAGGATGGACAATGACCTAGGAGGACAACTCCTCGGGAGGATGTACAATGGGTCACATGTGGCCTAAGTGCTGTGAGCCTACACATTCACCCTCCCTACTCTACAGATATAGAGAGAAGTGCTACAACAACAAAAAGGCAATGTGTCAGCAAGTAACAACTCTTTGATAAATAATTCATTTATTGAAATTCCTGGAATCCATATTCATGGGAACAGAAATGTAGCCGTTTGTTTATTGTTTTGCTTTTGAATTTCAATTGATGTATATTAATACTTTGAAAGCATAACTGAGTTTTTATTAGTTTTTAATATTTAAAAGCCTGTAAAACTTTATCACGGGATAGAAGCACGTAATATTTCATCACGTGCTACTATGCCGTTATAGTTATTCAACCAACAAGTGTATTAATGAGGGCCATTAACAATCGAGATAATTCAACGTTAATGTTCGGGATTGTTAATTGCCCTTTTGATACTCGTGTCCGTTACAAAGCTTCTCCGTCGGCTGTATAAATGATATAAGTTTTTCTCAATATTTGAAAAATGGAAATATTTATTTTTCATTGTCGTAAATGAATAATGTCACTGAAATGTATGTTTGGTTGCCTACACCACAGGTAACTGTCAATATAAATAAAATGTATAAGATGTACGTTGTGTTGCCTACGGAGAAATCGTTGATCAATGTAAAATTATGCATTAATAGGTGTCATTAATGTATGATTTTGTCCAATTTTGAGAACGTTAATAGCATGTTGATACCTACACGGTCGACGAAAAAGTCTATCTTCTGGATTGGAATAAAGTGAGTAAAGGTATGTTTTAGGGTACAGTGTGAGATAAAAGAATTTAAAGGCACTGCGTTGTGACACAAAACAAATACGTGATGGAATGTCAAAATTGAAAAATGGACGTGTAATGAAATTTTTGTTATTATAGAAAATATAGGAAGGCTTGACCTAGTAGCTGCCTTTATCTGCTGGAAGTTCGATAAGACAGATGTCGCGCCATCTATCCATACAACACATAAATAAGTTCTGTTTGAAAACGGCTTCATTTATTTGGATACTTTCCATACAAATAGTGAAATCGCGAAGAAATGGAAAAAAGATGGTAGAAGGATTGAAAATTAACTTCAATAGGCATTTCCTGTAACCAAATAAAAAAAAGGTATGCAAAAAATTAATGAGAAAAATTAATAATCAATTCTTGAAATTGACATAATAATTAATTTATTGATTCGAAGTTTTTATGACCCTCAAATTTTTCAATGAACTATGAAACTTGAGTCATAATGTGTATATACAGTACATGAATCGATGAACCCATTTTGAATTAGTCTTTTGTTGCTAGTTCCTATTAATGAAAAACTAATCATCAGTTTGAATAGATGAGGCTTTTACTACTTGATGTAGATCCATAGTAAGTTATGAAATCAAACAATTTTATTTTGTAAAATCTACATTGTAAACATAAAGTGACGCGTTTCGCTAACACAGTAGCTTTTTCAAACGTTGGAGGTATAATGAGAAACTTTCTATTTATACAGTGCCTTAATACTAAATTATACGGATATTTAACAATAAAATTATAATCTATTTACAAGGAAATGAAAAGAATTTGTCTAAATATGGAATTAACTGAAGAATTTAACAAGTTTACCTGGAAACTCATTCACAACCTTCCTACAGGAATCTTTCTAGGTAAAAAGGTTTAATAATGGAGAATTGTTTATATCAAGTTGGTCGTTAAGAAGATTATCTGAATATTTGTTTTTATTTATCTCTAGGGCTTCTAAAAGATTTAATTTGAAGGATTTAGTTTCTATATGCATAATTTCAAAATTTGAATCGAAAGAGTGTTGGTTTGCTAATAAATGATTTGAATAGTTGGAATCTAATTTTCGATTGTCATAACTACGTTTGTGTTCTGAAATTCTAGTTTTAAAATTCCTAAAAGTTCTACATATATTAATTTTATCACAGTCGTCATTACCACATTTTAATTTATAAACTCCTGATTTATTTAGTTTTGAAGATTTGGATTTGTTGTTTTTAATGAATTTGGATAAATTGTTGTCAGTTTTGAAGCAAATATTCAAGTCTGAAGTTTCTAAAAATTATTTTATTTTTAAGGATGGTATTCCAAAGTAAGTTAAGCTTTTAAATTGGTTATTTTTGTTTTTATCAAAAGGAAATACTTGTTCTAGAGTATGTTTTCGTATCTTTTTATTTATGATGTTGTCAATTAAATTTGGATCGTAATTATTATTAACCGCTATTTGTTTTTTTTATATTTAGTTCTTTATTTTAATTGTCAATATTCAATGGAACTGTTAAAAGTCTATGTATCATACTATTGAAAGCTGCTAATTTATGACTGATTGGGTGGACTGAACTATTATGAATTTTAATGTCTGTATGTGATGGTTTGTGAAATATAGAAAAGTCATGTCTATTATTTATATTTGAAATTGTAAGATCTGGAAAGTTTATGGACTTATTTTGTTCAATTTATACTGTAAATTTGATATTCTTATGTATTGAGTTAATGTGACTGGCTTGGCTTACCACCGAATTTAATCAGTCAGTTGAGCAAGAGCCTGCAGTAATTCCCATAAATATTTCATTGCCTCAGCGTGATTCAACATTTTCCGTTTCAGGACGCGGTCGATCGGTTCAATTCCATACCGTTCTCTCAGGATTGACAACCACCACTCTAAATTCTCAAAATGACGAAATTCAAATTTAATTTGAATATTCATACAATTCACTCCAATATTGCTGCTGGTCAATAATAAATTGCCAACCTTATTCGAAATTTTCGAAAGTATAAAAAAGGGGGTCTGCGACACTTTTTGAAAAAAGTCTCATGAAATGTTACAGGACAATTGAAAATTCATCTGATTATTGCTACTGGCCAATAATTGATAACCAAACTTTGTGAGCTACCAGCTTGCGTGAAATATGATCTATATGTGCTCGAGTCTAGTTATATTACTGACATTATTGATCGATATTGAGCAAATATCATTTTGAAATTATTTCGTTCTCATCACTGTAATAAAAATTATAAGAGATAAGTAATAGGCTGTCCACTGTACTTTCATATCATTAGTAAATGTAAATCCGGAGGGATAAGAACCCCTATCCACTTCACGACGTTTGAACCTTAACTGATATTTAACTTGTTGATGAAAGTTTCCTTCAACTTCTCATCCTCCGAATAATATTAAAGCAAAATCATTTCCAGTTCTCTACACTCACAATTTTATTTTTTGACAAAACGTTTAATCGAAAAGTTTAAACGCTGTAATAAGGTGAGTTTAACGCAATTTTTTTTGTTAATTACTTATTTACATGAAAAATGTAGCAAACAAGTTTTTAATTTATGGAAATGTTTCCCTATTTTTATTATTTCACGCTAAGTACTTTGGCTCAAGTAATGACAAAAACAAGTTTCCTCCAAAAATGAACGAGCTATATTCTATACTGTAGGGCACATTATTAAGAACAAAATTCCAATTTTTTCAGTCTCAATTTCTGTTTATAATAGTTGTTAAAATACCTAGCTTCTAAGTTGTTGGTGGAATAACTATTCATTTTGAGATTACGAAGAACCGAAAAAGCACCGAAGTAACCAAACATATTTTACATCAAATTAGTCTTATTATCGCACCTGGGGGTTTTTTGCTTGGAATTATTTCCACTCTCAAGAAGGGGTGACATTCACCCCAAAAAGGAAAGCACGCTAGAAATCCATTCATCAATATCCAACCCTATCCTGATCCTTCGATCCTTCAAAATTTCAACAGACAGGATCTGTACAAAATAAAAAACGGCAGATTCAAAATCCAGTTATAAACGAAGCGGTAGAGGTAGCCGTTTTGAACAAGTTGTTACAGATCCAACTCTAGCTACAAGGAAGCTTACAGAATTATCTGGGGTGAGTCAACGTACACTTGGGCAAACAAATTACATCCCCATGAAATTCCTCTAGTTCAGGAACTCAACGAAAAAGATCTTGATCACCGCTTGCAATTTTGTGAAATCCTTACCGAGCATGCTATACAAGATCCTTATTCTCTTTATGATTTTTCTTTCGCATGAATGCTTTTTTCATGTTATGGAAATTGTCAATCAACATAACTGTCGATATTGGCCAGATTCCAATACAAAAGTATTTCATGAAACGCACACTCAAGACCCAGAAAAGTTGAACGTTTGGGCTGGAATATTTGGCGATCGTGCTTTTGGTCCATTCACCAGGTAATTTAACTGGAGGTATATATTGGGAATTATACTCGAAAACACTGTTGATTCAATGTTAACAGAAAAAATAGAAAACAATAACCGATACCTTGAAGGACACCTAATATTTCAACAGGACGAGGCTCCTCCACATTTCGCTGCAGCGGCTCGTCAGTACTTGGATGAGAAATTTTCTAGACATTGAATTGGACTGAGAGGATTTATTGAATGTCCCCCACAATATCCTGATCTATCCCCCTTAGATAACGTGTTATAGTTATATCTGAAAAGTGAAATATACCCCATTCAGCCAGGTACCTTGAAAGAGTTACGTAGACGTATGATTGCGGAATGTCGTCAAATAACTCCAAAATGCTGTCAGACAAAGATTCAAGAATAATTCATATCTGTTAATGTAAGCTGATCGACAACACTCTGAACATTGGAGTCATTCAGTTTTAAATTATTTTTCTGTATTTTTCAATTCAATGCCTATGTTCACTTCACTATTTTTTTATCTAATAATATTGTGAATTGTCCATTAGACAGTACCTTCCCTATTTCAAAGGGGAGAAAAGGGATGTAGGATAGTTGAGATATTATGATCGACAGACGACCCCCTTGAAATGAAAATCGAACTCTTTTTGCATTCTCTCCGAAAAAAATGTGTTCGATATATGCGATCTCTTTCTTTTTCTTTGCCGCACCCTGTATATTGTAATTATTTATAGTATTACGATCTGTCTTCACAAGCTATTTCAGCATTACTCAATCACTCTATCATTGAGTAAAATGACAAAAACGCTGGAAGCTGTCAGGCTGGAGGGTTTTACTTAAACAACGGTATCTTATGATCAAAATAAACGCATTTTAAAAAATACTTAGATCATATTACATGAGAATCGAGATAGGGGAGATTGGGTGGTGAAAAATCATGAGCGCCAGTTTATTTCAGAAATTGAAAGTATGAACAGTATAAAGACATCAAGCCGTTTCAAGCGACTTTGATGAAGTAGATGGTGAAATAGAAAACTAATAATATGGAGTGAATTTTTGAGTGGGTGCTAGAGAGGAATTTGAGAATGTCTGTCACAAATCACTTGTGCGATTTTTATTGAAATATCATGTCCTTCCTCAGGCTCGTATGTCGACAATACACTTGAATTATGATATCTTCTGTAAGTTCCTTGTGGCATTACTTATTCTTTTTTCTTATTCTTTTGGGAATCAAAACCACAATAATGTTTTTTATTTCGACGTTTCGGTAGCGTTCCAGCTACCGTTGTCAAGATTAACTAGTAATAAAATTGATAAAAAAAAATTTTGTCCCTATCTGACACAACGAAAAAATATGATATCTCCTTCCAAATAAGCGGTTTATGAATTCAAGAACGTAGTACATAGCACATAGGTAACTAGTTTATTCAGGTCAATACCTCGGGAGATCACATCCATCGCGTTGTCTTCGCTTTTAACGTGTTTCCAATTTGTAATGTCTGTTAATTCATTGATTTGCTTTACTCGATTCGTGACAGAGGTTTTCAATCTGCTAGGGTCTTTTTTCAACCATGACCAAACAATTTTTCGATTCTGAAAACAGGATAATTTCAGAAATTTCAATATCAAGAATTTCCCGAACACCGTACTCACTAATTTTGCTATTGCATGTGCTGAAAGTAATTCCGCACGAGGCAGCGATACCTCACGCATCGGTGAAACCCTTGTTTATGCACATAGTAGTTGAAAATGTAAGGTCTCGTCCATAGATAATATAACACTGAATTATAATATGTATTATAGTTTCCACAGCACATGCAAAAAAATGATTTTCAATCCATGAAGAATTTTCAATTTTTGATTGATGAAAAAATATAGTTCATATCACTCGCTGATAATGTAGTTCCATACGAAAAAAATTCATATTATTAATATCATCAATAATTTGTTAACAGACGAATTAATGAAACATCAAGTCTTACTAAGTTCATTTCAATTAAACCCTGATGGAAATAGCATCTGACAGTTTTCCATTTGCGTATTGATATGCTACTAATATAATTCGATAAGATAATATTATCAGGCACCGATGTGTGATGTATTTATAATTAATTCCATATACTGTTCATTAGTCACATTGGAAATAACATGAGTTTTTATCAGGATTACATTGTTATTACCACTGACAGCCAGAAAATTTATGACTAGAAATAGTATAAATATTTATGCTGGCAAATAATAGCAATTTAATTGATCTAGTCCACAATCCAAAAAAAACATGATATAGTGATGGATTTGGATGTGATGAGATTCCAACTATAGTCCAGGGAAAAATCAGGAACTTTGAATAGAAATATATGAATAAATAATTGCCGATATCGGTACCAAAAATTAGATATGTTCGGCCAACTTCTTTGCTAATAAAGTTGGTTCGGTGAATCTTTTCCCATGCGTCATCACTCATATACAAACGCAATACATCAATACATCAAATTACACCCAGGTCGTAGATTGATGTTTCAATTAGGATGTGGCTAAAATGACGGTGTGCGTTATTTATTATTAAAGCTAGATATTTGTAAATATTTCACAGCCATTTAGCGATATGCTATCTAAACCTTTAGTTTGAAAAAACTGTTAGTATTCCAGAGTTTTATAGGGTTATTCCGCAAATTTACTTGCATAAGAGTTAAAATTAATAACAATTTCCTCGGTAGAAACTTTGCAAATCAGAATTGCCTTTTTAGTGTTATGACTGGCAGCCATTACTATTGGGCCGTCCCACCCATACGGTTCAACAATGAAAAATAGATATCTCTTTTGGGTTGTGAAAATAAATAATAAATATTTTAAATATAGGTATATTTAAGACTCAATCATATCATATACAATATCATATACAATAAATTTCATTTAATTTTTCTCATAGAGTCTCACCAGTATTTATATCTATGGTAATTGGTTGAATGCTAATATCAATTATATTTTGCTCTCGGGCATACCACTTTTCTATAATTTCATGTGTATGCTTAACACATTTTTCCTAAATTTGTTGATCACATTGTTGCAGTGCCTCTTTCCACATATTTATAACAGAGCTATCTGAATACCCATCTTTATCAATATATTGATTGTAATATGACTTGCAATTTGCCCAAATTTTTCGTTGAATTCACAATGATATTGCGATAGTCCCAGCACTTCATGACCATGTTCTCGTAGTAGTTGTAGCAGTTCAGGCTTTGTAAGTTTTGTATCAAACTTAATGTTGTTTGTTGTCAACCATGTAACAATCTCATTTTTTGTCGAATTAGTGGAAGGTTGCTATTCTAAAAGAACACTATGATATGAAGCATTATCAATAACAATAAGAGATGGGTCTTCGAAGTAGGGAATTAATTGAGTACTTATCCATTTCATATAAATATTTTATTGTTCATTTCTCCATGGTAATCAGCTACTCTAGATTTTGAACAGAATAATAAACTTGATTCAGAGGCAAATCCTTTGGTAGAACCAACATGAACAATTATAAAACGTTTACCATCATAACCATCTGGTTTACGTACACTTTTAGTGCTGTTGTCTTGCCAAGAATATGTCCTCCATTTCTTTTTTCCAACTCAAAATACTTCAACACATTTTAAACCAGCTCCTGTGCGTTTTTCCAGACATACCTGTTCTTAAAAAAATCATCCATAAATAGTTCTGGTCTATCAGAAAATTTGGTCAATATTTTCTACATTGGTGGAGGCAAAATATGTTTCATACAATTCAGTTTGATGGAATTCTTGTAACCTCTTGTTTTACACCATAGAAACCATACAAACATTTATTGGTTTTTCGACATACCAGACCAAGTACGAGGTTATGAATAGAAATGTGTTTTTGGGCTCTCGGCTAGACCACAGTGGAGATGGGGTGGATCATCTAAAAGATTTGACAAAAATACGGGGGCGCCAGTTAAATTGTCCCGAAGCCCTATACAGATAATCTATTAGCTCTCAACTTAACAAAAAGCCAACATTTGAACGTAACTCCTGTACTTAACCTTAGATTACAATGAAACGCTCAATATTATCGATTAGTCCAACTATATTACTAAGAAATATACTTAAGTGAGTATAACAAAAACGGTCGCATAGACACAAGGCAAAGGAAAATTTGACTATACCTACAAACAACCAAAGAGGTACCTGCTAGTGAGGTCGAAATTCTAGTCTAAAATTATTAATTAATATAAAAATAAATCAGTGGTCAGCAAGACCACCTTGCAAACTACTACTCATATACAGTGTGTAAAAGCCAAATGGAATAAATTCATTATTTCGGTTACTGTACATATTTATAAAAAGTCCCGAAACACGTCAAATTTAAATTATAACTTGACATTCTTTAACGTGAAAATGCAACCCCTACCTTCAACCCCCTTAGAATGACAGGTACAACCCCCAATTTTTTAAATGGGAAGTATAGGCTTGTGATATATCATTTGAAAGGTCTCTTCATTCTCTATTCAAAAATGTTATTGTTTTTAAATTTAATGCAAAAATTAACATAAAAAAAATTAATATCATGTTGTTACCGAAATTCGCTACAATACAATCAAAAACTAAAATGTAATGCAAAACGTAATAAAATGTAGAACACGAAAAAGAACTATGAATGTTAATGAAGTAGATGTTCAAAATGTTCTCCGCGAACGTCTTGGCAACATCCTAATCTCAAATAAAACTGTCTTCTAACATTATTTAACATATCAGGCGTGATCGACCTAATCGCAAGCGTTATTCGTTCTTTTAAGTCATTTAAATCAGAAGGTTTAGTTTTGTACACATGGCTCTTCACATATCCCCATGAAAAGAAATCTAATAATGTAAGATCAGGTGATCGCGCTGGCCATTCAATCGATCCTCGCCTCCCTATCCGCCGATTGGGAAATATTGTATCGAGGTACTGCCGGACATTAAGTTGGTAATGTGGTGGTGCTCCATCCTGCTGAAACCATATCGTATTCGCTGGAACTTGAGGATTACCTGGATCAGGATATAAATTTGCCAACGTTGGAATGACATCATTTTGAAGTAGTGCCAAATAATTGTTGCCATTCAAGTTGCCCTCAATAAAAAAGGGACCAATTATATTGTTCCCTACAATCCCCGCCCAAACATTAACCTTTTGAGGGTATTGAGTGTGTTCTTGTCTCATCCAGTGAGGATTTTCCGTGGACCAGTAGCGGCAATTTTGCCGATTAGCATGACCGTTAAGTAAAAAAGTACACTCATCAGAAAACATAACGTCTTCTAATTGGATAATATTGTTATCCAACATGTCCATCATTTGCTCACAAAAAAGGGTTCTCCTATCAAAATCGTCTTCCATGAGCTCCTGAGTAGGTATCATCTTATACGGATGCAATTTATTTTCTTTTAATATGTTTGCTATCGATGTATGGCTAGCATTGAATGTAGTGGATGCCTGTCTACTCGATGTATGTGGGTTTTCCTGAAACTCAAGCAACACATCTAATTTGAGTTCATCACTCAGTGCATTAGCAGCTGCTTTTTTTATCTGCCTTACATGACCAAACTCGCGAAACTGCTTTTCTATTTTACTTATTGTTCCTTGGGATATAGGCGGTAAATTAGGAAATTTCTCATGAAATAGGCGAGTTACTTCCTGTTGTGTTCGGATGTTATCTCCGTAACCAATCATTTGTAAAACTGTTATTTTATGCATTTCCGTTAATCTAACCATTTTTCAGAATTGAATTGAACAAACTTTATACTTAAATTACAACAATGACAACTTAAATGAAACAATTTACTACTGCTTGTTAAAATAGCGTTGCCACGGAAATTCTTTAAAGTTTTTTAATGGTTACCATCTAAAAACCACATTGCTACGGTTTTTGTTCACTTTCTCATTATCAAGACCTAAACGGGAAATAAGTTTTAAGTAATATTGTAATAAGTTCCGAGTATATTTTAGCGAATTTCGGTAACAACATGATATTAATTTTTTTTATGTTAATTTTTGCATTAAATTCAAAAACAATAACATTTTCGAATAGAGAATGAAGAGACCTTTCAAATGATATATCACAAGCCTATACTTCCCATTTAAAAAATTGGGGGTTGTACCTGTCATTCTAAGGGGGTTGAAGGTAGGGGTTGCATTTTCACGTTAAAGAATGTCAAGTTATAATTTAAATTTGACGTGTTTCGGGATTTTTTATAAATATGTACAGTAACCGAAATAATGAATTTATTCCATTTGGCTTTTACACACTGTATATTAACTATAATCAAATGAGCGAATATATTATTAGTTATTTTCTGAAAATGCGGTTGCCTAAAGGTGTAAATAATAGTAAAATCAATGCTAGTAAGTTTAACCATCAAAAAATGACCGTTCGTTGCGATGAGCTCATGCGCATTCCGATCTCATATACCTCATTAATTAGAACTTGACCCTTTAGTTTTCCGCTTACATAAATAGGTATATTGAAACGGCAAGATTGACTAATCGACGTACGTATTTGTTTGTCTAATAGCAGATTGCAACTAGCCTATCACTTAAAATAAGTCTGTCATGTAAAGTCTTACGCATAAACTGGTTTACCTTTAACCCGATTATTAATAACTTATATATATATACATATATATATATAATAGTATATTACATAACGTGTGTGGTAAGGAGCATTTTACCCACGAATGGAAAAGTTACGCACGATGCCGCGTAGCGGCGAGTGCCTAATTCCGTGAGTGCGTAAAATGCTCTACAACACGAGTTACGTACTATACTTTACCTATGACCTACTTGTACTTGTATTTTTTATCAGAAGCATAAGAAATAATAGTTACATAATTAGAGGTGTTTGGTAAACTCCATCTCTATTACTCTATTACCAATGAAAGAAGCACATTATAGAACGAACGTTCAATCATTATTAATACATATACATAGCCCTTTGGGCTTTTCATAGTTAAACGTGGCCATATCTAATGTTTTCAAATAGTAAATTTTGAATAAAATGGAGACGTCCATTGACAGTTGCTAAGATGTTGCTAGGGAAGCCGCGCGATTTACTTTACAGCTGTGCGTTTTTTTACAGTGCGTAATAGACGTCATTACATTGATACCGACTGTGTGTTATTGACTGATTACAGGGGGGGTCATAGGTAAAGAGTTTTTTTTTAAATAGTAATTATGGCAAATCTCAAAATCTTAAGTCCTATAAAACCTGTGTTTTCTTCTCTTTAGCAGTTTTGCTTTACGTCTACGAAGCACAGCAATTCAAGTGTCATCACCATCCTCTCCATACCTCGATCAGCAAGACAACTTAAACCGGAATAGAAAAACCCTAAAATACACAACATAGCGTTTACATCATGACAAAACAATTCATATAACGCTCGAATATGTATTGAGTGCACATGAAATCGGGATTAAACATAAAAAAAAATTGTTGATCCTCATGTTTTAGTCCAGAAGAATAAAGATAATTGAATAAATTAATTTGAATTCTCAAGATAATACATCCGTTAAGCAAAAATTATACTTGAAGATAACAGACAACATTTTCATTATTTCAATTATTTTAAGTAACCATATGTCAAGAAAATAATATAATTTATTTAGTCGAGGCCACAAAAATAATTCGTTATCAAGTGAATAAAGTATTTGTACAAATCCGAATAATTTAATCCGACTAATAATCTGGTCAAGACATTCGATAAGAGTTTATTCTATTAAATTAAATGAGAAAAGTTGAAACTCAAAAAAAATTAAACTACTAAAAAAGGTTGTTTTCCCTGACTCTCACATTAGCTGATAATGTTTTGGACAGAAAGTAAATAATTCTATTCAGGGAGTGTAGAGTTGAGAATCAACTTTTCAAAAGTAACGTCAAACTAAAATCACAAAACTAGTTTGAATTCTTACCCCAATATTTCCGGGGGTTTTTCGTCTAACAGGTGGTGATATCAAGTATGATGTAAGGTTCTATCAACTAAAGCCGTGTTGCGAAGACTTACTCTCAGTATAATCAGGATTTATGGCCAGACAATTTTCTTGGGTGATATCGGACAGTTTTTAATAGCTAGAAATATACGCCCTGCATTAATATTTAATGTTCTTATATCAGAAGGGTATTAACTTTTACGAAGCTAATGATTAACAAAAAACTTATCTTAGAAATATTACTTTTAAAATATCTAACTACATGGTGAAAATAAAAAGGAAAATCCTGCTACTTTAGAATTAACTAAATGAATATATTTTTACAATAAAAATACCACCTACCTAACAATATATTAAGAAGCCACTAGCAACCCATGCACGTGGAGTGTCGTGTTATCCTTCATTAGAAGAAAAATTACGGAAATACAACATATAGTCCAGAAATAACTACACCAGTATACTCCTCCTTAAGTCCGTAATTTAAGTAGACTTCCAAAAATGAATCCCTCTGTAGGATGACTTAAATAAATCAAATTCTTTTACGGAAGTTAACACTCTCTTATTTCCATCGGTCACACTTTTCAACAATCTCACCAAATGGCTCTTAGAGGAAGGTTCTCCGCGCAACTTCGGAATTCGTTTCGACGCAGAACCAACCCATACAAGTAAACTTATTACTATAGGTACCGGTTTAATCGACCAAAATCGCTGATAACAATATCAAGGTAATTAACAATCGTTTCAAATTGGAACCTACCTTTCCCAATATATACAAATAATAGCGTCAAACTCGACTATAGAGGTGTCAGTATCCTATAGTTACTCTGGGACCGTTACATTCTATCCATAACCATGATGAAATGTCAATTTAAGGTTAGTTTTCATTGCGAAGTAAATAAATAATAAGTAGATCTTTACCACAATAATTCGAACACTCGGGTGTAAGTAAGTCGCTATTGCAACTGTTTTTTAATTAAATTCATATGCAAGGGGCAAAAAAATGAGTAAAAATGTGAAATAAAAATGTAAACAAAGTCTTTGGTCTGTCAACGTACAAATTCGCGTTAAACTTATCGCCGACATTCATCAAATGGCTATCTCTGTTTGTTATATTATGTTGTAATGAAACAAACGGTTTCATTTCGGGGGTTTAGATTCTGTGTGTGGAAAAGAGATGTACTACAAAAAGTAGTATGTGAATAATTTCATACATAAGAAAAGATTCACCGAACGAACTGTACATCAGTTTCTGTTTCTTATAGACTAAGCATATTTCGGCTCGTTTTATTGGTGTTTGGGGAACAATTGATGGGATTTCTGTGGAGTATACTATTTTTTTTACACAGGCGATATTTGTAGCTACTACTTATCGCTTTAGATAGTTTACCCCAAAAGATTGCTCCATCAATATCTCCTTCGCATGTTGCTCCTATTGATGTTGATAGTTGTTTGATTCTTTCATTGGTTTTCTACGTTCTCTTGAACGATGTTCTCCTTTGTAATTTGATGGGTCATCTGCAAAACATAAATGATTAATATCTCCAGAGCCTGGAGGTGTGATAATTCATCCACAATACCAACGAAAAGTTTACCAAGATGCATGTATCTAATAAGAGAGTGTTATGTCAAGACACGCTAGCGCAAAGTTAGCGCTAGCAGCGGTGCTCTGTGGAAGTGCTTGAAGGTGGCTGAACGTCTATGCTTTGATACTATGACGAACATGAAACATCACATAACCTTTAAATTTATTTAATAAATATAAAGTTTCATATTATCTCTTCAATGGAAAATCTCATTAATTATTTAATGCTAGATAAAGGAGATGTCTCCCAGTGACCTGTCCACCTTCCTGAGAAGGACAGGATGGACAATGACCTAGGAGGACAACTCCTCGGGAGGATGTACAATGGGTCACATGTGGCCTAAGTGCTGTGAGCCTACACACTCACCCTCCCTACTCTACAGATACAGATACAGAATGCTAGAAAAACTGATATTAATAATATTATGGATAATATTGTGGAGTTGATTTCACCTCTAATTGGTATATAGGTATATTTTCACGCAATATTTTTCCTTCAATATTAAATTCTACAGTTGTATACGTTTCGATATTCTTCGCCATAATTAAACCTTATTGAACAATAAACAATGATAAGAACTAAACAACAGAAATTTTAAGGTTTGAATTGTTGTTGTGTCGTTGACATCATGAAGCGGTCAAGTTCGACCTCTGCTTACTCAGCGCTTACCTAGCGCTAGAGTGGCTGAGCGCGCTCATGATATCCAAGATACCGATGCAATAAGTTGGTATCATTGAAAAGTACAAAGAAATGTATAACTTTCATATCTTTCAATAAGATGTAATACACTTTTGGCTTTCCACTAACAGTATTTACATTATTTCAGTCTTAACGCGGTTAGTATTTAATTTCATTATAATACGCTTCGAAGGATGTGGGTATTCATCTTTTGAAGAACGTAACAGGCTTGCTAACTCACCATTTATTCACGAAATAAGGCGCTTTGCAGTCGTCAGACAAGAAATTAGTTACATCCTGTGGGGTGAAAATGAGCGGACCACCATTACATACCACAATAACTCTCAATTTCAACCTCAAGGTTGTTTATTTTAAACTCTGAAACTCAATTATAAGCACGAAATAATTCAATTTTGGGAACTTGGAATCTGAAAGTGTGGAGAAATAATTCAGTGAATTCAGAGAAACTTTAGCGATAGAAATAAATAATTCAGTATGTAGTATACAGGGTGGGGCAATCTTCTGACATCGGAGGATTACATCGTTGTGGTGATAGATAGAACTTTATAGTTTTGTGTGAGCTAATACAGTTACTGAGGGCACATTTTGAAAATACTCTCGATTCTACAGGGTGTTCCAAAACCACGTAGCAGCACAAACTTACATTTTTTTGAATGAAACGTACTATATTTTGTTCAAGAATCGGAAAGATCTCACCGAGAGCGTTACAAAAATATAGCACTCTAATATATTATAAGGGTGTTTTACAAAGATATGGCCAATTATTAGCAAAAAAGACCTCCTCTTTAACACTCTGCAGAACTGTAAATTAAAATAAATCAACAGGTCTTTGTATTCAAATGTCATACAGACATCATTGGCTGTGCTCAGTATTATTTAATTTTTTCATCTGTGACTTATTTAATACAGGGTGAAACAAAACGCAAATCAAGCAATATCTCAAAATTTTTAAATGAATCACACTATAAGTCTTTTTACAATTTGTAAGTACAATTAATAAACTTTCAAACGATGTAGTAAACTTAGGGCATCAGTTAATGGAAAATCGTAGATATTTAATGATAATGGTCAAAAACAAGTATTTCACATACACAAATTAAATGGTAATTAATTTTTACATGCAACATCTTGTGAATTTTAACATTTCTAAGGCATAAATTCTAATCGTAATTTTGGATGCATCTAAAATATCTTTGACTTCTACTCTTACCATTAGAGGAAGGAAAGAAGGTATTATGTTGGAAGAAATATTTTTGTTTACTGTAAGTAGGCTATTGTCGTTATAATACTAATAAATACAAAAGCAGTTTGTAGTCTTTACGAAATAATTACTTAAGTCACCACAAACAGTATATCTCAGTTAGGTAAAATGCAAGCTTGTTATTTGTTTTCTAACTTTATCTATTTTTGAAAAACTAACAATTATGAAAACCAACATTATAAGAACACTCACAATCACATAAATGAACATTGACTTTCTATAAAAAGTATAGTAGTTTATGCTGAGTGTTCAAAATGGCGACCATTTACTTCCACACAATTCTTTTCAAAAACGAGGATCTTACTCTTTCCAACATAGCTGGAGTTTTTGTGGAAAATGCGTTACGAATCCTTTCTTTCACGTCTTTGATACCCAAGTTGCTTGATGTATTCCCATAAAAAGAAATCCATCGGTGTGAGATCTGGAGATCGAGGAAGCCACGAAATTGGTCCACCACGTCCTATCCACCTGTCGGTAAAATTTCTGATATACAGATGCTCCATCTTGTTGGAACCACAAGTTAACTATTGTGTTTGAATCAATTTCCTAGATACAAACGAAGAATACAGCAATATTTCTTTGACATTTAAGTATTAGTAGATACTATTTTGATAGTAGCCCACTTGATATAATCAAAAATATGGCTTGATTATGTTTCGCCCATTCTCAAACAAGCCTATAATAACAATTCTTGAAAGTGAAACATGAATAAATATGAAATTTTTGGTAATTCCAGGTACCTACCTATGGTATTAGCAAACATTTTATTTCATTGATTAGATATTGTAGATGCATCCAAAATTCCGAGTAGATAGAGCAATACAGTTTCTAGCGCACTACTTCAAAAATCTCCGCTTGGTGGCGCTGAGAGTGGCGCGGCAAATTTGAATGTAGTCATTTTTAGTATTTCAATGCAGGCCGCCATTTTTAGTCCTGTTGTAAAAGCGGCAGCCATTTTTAGTCCTGTTGTATATTTAAAAATCTGAAAAAAACTTCAGTGAGATTCGATCCCACAACCTTCGCGTCTATAGCAAGGCATTCAACACATGCTGCCATAAGCTCTCATGCATATTATTAGCGAAGAAAGGTATTGGTGCTGCAATGTGAATAGCGCGCGCACCGTACGCCTCTTACTGTAAAATGTGACGTAGTCGAGAAAGATCCGTTTGGATGATAAGGCGGCGCGCCACGGTCGATTTTATAACAGCGAGCGCACCGTACGCTTCTTACTGTAAAATGTGACGTAGTCGAGAAAGATCCGTTTGGATGATAAGGCGGCGCGCATTTGGTTTCTACCGGGGGACTTAAAAGTAACTCTTTGGGTTAGGTTGTTACGTCAAACGTCATGTTGTTACATCAAACATCACGTCAAACGTCACATCGTTATGTCAAACGTCACGTCAAACGTCACATCGTTATGTCAAACGACACGTCGTTAAACGATCATCAAACGGTTCTACGTATGTTCTCTTTCGTAATATGTCTTCAGAAGAGTACAGACGTCGAATTGAAGAGTTTATTAATGGCATTGGTGAATTAAAGAAAGATATTGCTTTCCATAAAGATAAAAGTGGGGTTATGAAACAAATGGAGAATCTTAGTTTATCTGATAAGAAAGTGACGTGGAGCAGTCTTCACTGGTTGTCTGAAGAGGTCCAAGCCCGTAGACTGCCGCAAACTACTTATCCGTTAAGACGTATTCAACCTACACCATGTTCAACAGAACAGAAAAGGAAATAAAAAATGAAAATAATAATGTTTTCGCAATGTCATGTGTAATATTAGTGGCTGTATTTGTTTTAATTTTAAAAATTATTTTAAAAATTGTAAAACGAAAATTCCAATCTTCATGTAATATAAAAGTTGATGAATATACAGAGTGTTTTAATAAAACCCATGTTTTTTTAAAAAAACTTTATTTATAATGGTAATACAGTATTTGAAAACCAGTGGCGGAGGCGTTGTACATTTCTTTCGGTACACGAATATACTCCAGTGGCGTGGCAGGGGTTTGGATCGTGGACAAAGTTTCCTGTTTCACACGGCGTACCATCAAATTTGCAAACGTCAATAATATGTGGAAAAATACCGTGGCATTTCTTTTGCAGAAACTCGGCTTTCTGTTGTCCTCGAACGTAAATGTAGTCTGCGGCATACAATAACTTGCTTTCAGGCCCTAACGTCTAATATATAAGTGAATCACTCATTATATATACAGGGTGGATTGAAAGTTTCTTTGAATGCATGTGGCTGGTAAGTCAACTTTAGCAAACAACATCTCGTTCGAAAGGCATTAACGTCTAGTATATACTTGAATCATAAACAAAGTGGAGTATCTTTGGCTGGTAGGTCGACTTCAGCAAACGACATCTGAAAGGTATTAACGTCTAATATA
>CAJUYI010001381.1:0-56200 GCA_910591695.1 Galerucella pusilla
GTGTTTGACAATATATACCAAGATTGAAAACAATTTTTAGCCAGTAAATCGATGTTAAAAACTCATAAAACCTCATTACGGTCACCATTTCAATTTCCTAAAGACAGTTTAACTACCTTTTAAACCAAATAACCTTCCGTTGCAACCCTAAAATGTCGGAAACAATTTATGAAGTTTACTGTGTATAGAGATGTCGGAGAATAGAGTGGCTAACAAACAGTCAAGATAAGGCTAGTTACGCAAGAAGGACAAAGCCCGCTTGGATTGTGCTTCATCGGGTTTTCATACGTGTCTCGGGACAATTTGCTCCAGTTTTATCTGCCTCTAGGATTAAGGTGTAGAACTATGTGTAGCGACCATTAGTTACTATTTCATACATCGATCTCTTTTTTTTATTTCAGTTTACTCAGAGACGGAAAGAGTTACAAGTGTTACAATGACATCATTTTTTTAGACGAAAATTACTTTTTCCACTACTAGCTGTGAAGTTGACAGTTAATGCTTCTTCTAGCCAACTGAGAAGTTGAATATCTCTATTAGTGGTAAATAATTTTTTCTATTAATAACCTAGGTCAATAATGGACAATTTCAAATATTTTGAGAATTCAGGGATAGTAATTCAACAAAAACTTGTACAACGTAATTTTGTATACCCAGAAGATTTTCTTTAACATAGTTGCTACTTGAAATTACCTATCAAGATAAACATTTTGAATAAAAATGCCATTAGTTTAAAATTGGTGCTCTACCAATAATGACTGATGACATAAAAAGTACATACATATTGGCTTAACACCACTGAGGGGGTAGCGCCGCTCTAAAAAGCTCTCTAAATCCTTTTTTTGGGGTGGATCAATCCCCTTTTCTTCCTTCATTTCCTTATATTTTTTCGGCAATCTGACGCCATTTCTTCCTATCTTTTGTTTTTTCCTTCCACTGCCTTATTCCTATGCTATTGAGGTCACTTATAACTTCCTGTAACCACGTAGCTTTAGGTCTACCTCTAATCCGCTTATCACAAGGTTTCCATTCCATCATTGCCAATATTGTTGACTTTGTACCTGCCGGCTGCCCTCCATATGTGTCCCAACCATTTTATTCTCTGTTCCTTAATTTTTTGCACTATATCTTTTTCTATTTCATGTGCCAATTCTACGTTTGTTCGTTTTTTATATTCATCTCCAACTTTTTTCATTCCTAATATCATTCTCAATATCTTACGCTCTTGTAAGGTCTTATAATTGTTTTATATACCCTCATTTTCGTCTTCTTACTTATTAGTTTGCTTCTTAACAGCTTTTTATTGGTATGGAATGCTCTATTCGTGGCTGCTATTCTTTCTTTTATTTCGGTTCCTTTGTCTCCGTCATTAGATATTGTTATACCTAAATATTTCATTTTATCTACCTCTTGAAAATTATAATTTCCAATCTTAATATTCCTATATTCACACTTCTTTTTGATTCTCAATAGCTTTGTTTTATCCTCATTTATTTTAAGACCAATTTTTTTCCTTCTTTCTCTATTTCTTCTAGCATTTCTTCCATAATTTTCCTATTTTTTGTCACTAGCGCAACATCATCAGCGTATGCTATTAGTTGACCTCCCTTTGTTCTCAAGTTTCCTTTACTTATCTTTTTTAATACATAATCTAGGGCCAAATTGAAAAGTGTCGTTGACAATGAATCACTCTGTTTGACTTCTTTGTTATATTCAAATATTCTTGTTGTTCCTTTCTGGGTTTTTATCTCCGTTACTGTTTTTGCGAAAGTCGAAAATACGTTCAAAATATATCGAAAACTGACAGTGTACTTACTTGACAGTCAGTCGCCGGAGCAAACGCTTCTCCTGGTGCGGTTGTGAATTATTTCTAATTTTTGTCTTAAATTTGGCTGGTAGTGGAAAAAATTGTATATATACACCATGGTGGTGATGACATACTATTAAGCTTAACCATCGATATAATAAAAAAAAATGTTTCAAGGATTTATACTGGCTAAATTTAGAATATTCATATAGCTGTCCAATCCAAGTCGCTATCAGCATATTGTGAGAACATGAATTAAATAATATGCCAAAATACACCTTCGCGTCCAGGGGTACGTCATGATGACTTTTGAAATGTTCCAAACACAAACAGGAATCAGACAACGGTTCGGATAAATTATATATACACAAGGGTCAAAATAAACAATGGTGACTAGTATTGGCACTACTGTAATTTAATATTTACTTTACGCAGAAACTCAATTATGGACAGATAGTAAAAGTATAAGGTTCCGACAAGTTTGATGGACATAACTGAAGGATACAATTTTGTTTTGAAATATAATTTTCGCGTAAAATGGAGTTATCATTTTTGATTTCGTGTCTATGAACTTAATACTGGTTAATTATTGCCGTCTTAACGAGTATTTGAATAAAGGGAACAAAATAAAAACGTTACTAGTTATTTTCCAAACTGGCTTTTCATCTTTTTGTTCAGATAATATGAACGGAATGGCGAACGCTTATCAAGATCAGACATGCAATAATACAATTCGAAAAGGCTGTGTAAATACGAAAATCCTTTCGATACCGCAAAACAAAGTTTCTAGAAGAGATCGTTGATAAAAATACAACAAACTTCATTACAGAATTCATGGATGAACAGATGTTGGCACACAAGCTTCAAATTTTGAACACAATCAGTGTTAAAGCTACATGAGTATAATGGGATAACGATAACTAATTGATGACGGCTGTGTTTCTTTTTTTTTCTAAGGAGCCGTCCCTTCGCCGGTTCACCGGTTTTCTGACTACAACCTATTCAGCCATTCCGTTCCCTGTATTAGCTCATACAGGTTCTTTGCTGGTTGGTTGTAGGAGTCTTCTGAAATCATTTGGGGTCTACCATACAGTTTCTGCCTTCTGTGGTCCAGCGACTCACAGTTGCATAGTATGTGCAGAGCTGTTTCGGTATCCTTTTTGCATCTTCTGCATGTAAGGTCTCCGTTGTACAGCCCTATTTTGTTTAGGTGCTCCTTTGTGGGAAAGTGTCCCGTAAGTAGCCCCGTTATGGTGGGTGGTTTGTTCCTGCTTATTGAGAGCAGTTCTTTCGCTACTTTTTCTGATGGTTCTTTTATGAATTTCTTCCCATGTATTTGCCTGGTCGTATTCTTCCAGTGTTTATTGTGTTGTTCTTTCAACCACCCTTTTAACCATGACCTCGTTAAGCATCTGGGGATGCCCACAGCAGGTTCGGGTCCGTTCATCAGAGTTGACGATCCTACTCTTGCGAGTTCGTCAGCTTTTTCATTGCCTGCGATTCCTTTATGACCTGGGACCCACTCCAGTGTTACACTGTTCCGAGTCGCCAGTCTTCTAAGTTCTTCGCCGCATTCCCATACTAGCCGAGATGTCACCCTATAGCTCTGAAGTGTTTTAAGGGCGGCTTGACTGTCACTGTAGATTCTGATCTGCCTGTTGTTGTAGGTTCTCATATTATTAGCCCTTGCACATGCAAGTATTGCATAGACCTCTGCTTGAAATACAGAAGCGTATTTGCCAAGCGAGACGATCCCTTCATATTTGCTCGTCTTGCTGTATATGCCCGCTCCGGTGCCGAGTTCATTTTTTGATCCGTTTGTATACCAGATCAGTTCATTCGCTCTACTAAGTGGTGGTGCGTTCTGTTCCTCAAGCTCCTTTCGATCTTTGATAACAATCTCGAAGTTCTTGCGAAAGATATATTTGGTGGTCATGTGGTCTGTTGGCATTTTGAAAATGTCATCATCCACATGCCTTATGTCTGTGTGTCCTCTCCCATGTGCCACGTCATGGTCTGATGCTTTTTCCAGTCGGGTTAGTGCTGCCCTTGCTTCGCACATTATGACACAATGTAGCGGAAGGTCTAGCATTGTCTCCAGCGCCGCTGTAGGGGTAGTCCTCATTGCCCCTGTAATGCCAATGCATGCAAGTCTTTGGACCTTGCTTAGTTTTAGCATAGCAGAGGATTGTCTGATCTTTGGCCACGGCTGTGTTTCTTACTCACCAACTGTACTCACCAAAACACTGGCACACCCAGGGGGAAATCCATGGGGCTGCAGCAGTTTAGCAGGAAATTGCCGTTCGCTACGGTAACGATACGCATTGTATTCTATCGTGACGATACGTTGGGATCAACGCGACCAATATTTGCAAATTCATGAAATGTAAATGTGGATATGATTCGACATACAAGCTTACGTTGAACAAGAATAAAACCACTCATGTACATCCATCCTAAAACTTTCAGAAACATGATACATGTTTCATAATTAAATTACAGTCAAGTATGAATAACATATTTTCCTCAACGCGAGATGTAATCAACAAGGACTCTGGAATAATTAGCGACTCGCTAGATTCGTATTTTCAGCGTAAACATACTGAAAATGTTCCGACGTGTATAGCCTCATAGTTACTTTATTTTAATAATTTTAAGTAGCTCATTGATTGGAATCGGGCAATTGACTGGCCTCCCTTGTCCAATCGATTATCGATTTTCATACACAGTGTGATTTTTCTGTAAAGAGAGAAAGTCCTGGCTGGACTTTATTGCAGAACGACAGGTTGATTAGTGAGGACATTTGCAGCAAATAAACGGAAATAAGGGCTGGAAAGCAAAAAAAGGGAAGTTGTAGGAGGAATACTAGATAGAAGAAACATAAATTTGGAAAAAGTAAAACAAAATAGAAAAGAGAAAGAAATTTGTATATAAATGGATACACTATCCCTACACTACACTACAAAGGATTATCATTATGTCGGATAGTCAAGCAGCCATTAAAGCACTGAGCTCTTGTGTAATCAGTTCTAAAATCGTGTGGGAATGCCTAGACAAACTCAATGAACTAGGCGAGAACAATATAGTCACCTTACTATGGATTCCAGGTCACACTGGAATAGAAGGAAATGAAATAGCAGATGAACTAGCAAAGAGGAGGACTGAAATACCTTTCTGGGTGCCTGAACCCTTTTGCGGAATCGGCACCTATGTAATATTGGAAGAAATAGGTAAAGCCGAGAAAAAGAGAAGATCTGACCATTGAAAAGATCTAGTAGGGCTTATACAATCAAAGACTCTTCTGGGTGACTACAACCTGTTGAGATCAAATGAATGCATAAGTAGAAGTAAAACTGCACTGAGAGTTTTAACAGGGATCCTAACGGGACATTGTCGCCTGAATGGGCACCTGAAAAAGCTCAAAATAATGGAGGAAGAAGAATGCAGATTTTGTGGCATGGAAGGAAAAACCTCCATCTACATAGTTTCCAACTGCACAGCACTTCAGAATCCTAAAACACAGCATCTGGGAGATTATTGGATAAAAGAGGAACATTTACCTAAGTTGAAGCCTGCAGACATCCTAAATTCCTCCGGGAAATAGGACTAAAGGAACTACTAGTTTCTGAGACTCTCCTCAGAAACTAAGTAGAAGTGAGGGAGATCATTTAGGTCTGAGTGAATACATACATACAATACAATACAATACATACAAACATACATACATCCCTACACTATCAAATAGTTAGGTTGGGTAGATATTTGTTTTAAAATGAGGAGCACTTATTTCCCTATTTTTATGATGACATGCTTCCATTACATCCTTACACTTATAACCCTCGTAATTTTAATCAATGAGATGGTTGAAGCCTGCCAGTCACGAAATTTGTATGTATTGCATCAATAAAGATACAAGCAAATCTCAACCTGACCTTATTTTATTAAGAACCAATAATGTTTCGTAAATCGATAATTTACAGGAGACTGACATTGTTCTGTTCAAACATGAATATATTAGAACATACATTGGACAGAAAAATTAGAAAAGCAGTGGAAAACACACATGAGCCAAATGGGTTTAGAGGTGGAAGGAGCATACAAGATAATGTATTTATTATAAAACAGATGATAGAAAAATGTATACAAGAGAAGAGAAACATAATATTGTGAATTCATAGATTTGGAAAAGGAATTTGGCATGGTATCAAGGGAAAGAATGTGGGAGATTAGAAAAAAAAATAGATAATAAAACGATAGAAATGGTACAGGAAATATATGATAATAATCGAAATAGGCCATAATAGATCAGAAACGTTAACAACTCAAAGTGGACTAGGACAAGGCCAAGGATTGGGCTTATAGATTAAATAATAAAGAGAACAAATAATAAATGGAGAAAATATATGATAGGACATAGAAACAAAAAGTTGATATAACGAATGGAGCGTATGTAGAGCACATTGTTATATTTGTACAAAGTGAAAGAGAACTACAACAAAACTTAAACATATGAAATGAAACGTTAAAGAAGTACCTATCTATGGTATGAAAATAAGCACGAATAAGACTGAAACTATGGTGATTGGTAATAAAACGGAGAAGATAAAAATATGTATTGAAGATGAAAGCGCATTTCAGTATCTTGCAGTGTATGGAGAAGACTAGATAACTGAAAAAATATGGAGAGCGAAAAGAGCTAGGCGAGGTAAGACTTGAGAGGCGACGATAGGAGAAATATTACGGCGGAAAGAAAAAACTTGGACGGAGGCTAACAGGAAGAAGAGGAAAAAAATGATGAAAAAGTAAAAATATCACTCTACACCACAATGTGGTAGAAGAGTTATTTAACTATATCTATAAATCGATACTTTTATAACTAAACTACAATTCCCTTAAGCCTTTAAGCGATTGGAATATATTTATGGTCTCGTTTATTATTCAATGTACCTTTAGGTTAACAATATGTTTGTTGCGAGAACAAGCGTCGAAACACGAAGGACGTCCGTAGAATGGGGAATGCACGTTGACGCGATTTGTCCAAAGGGCTAAGGGTTGCGGTTTTATAAGGAGAGGGTCAACGAAGGTGTGATATGTAAATGGGATCTCTCACTAATTCTGTGTGAAATTGTTGCCACTAAAATTACGCTATTTAAAAGCTGTAAAATAAATATTTTGCACCGAAATGGGTATCTGAGACTGGTGGAGATTAAGATTTTTTATTGTTGAAAAAAAATATCGTGATAAATTTTTGTTTTTTCAGTGAAGCGTTTAGCTTTGGATGTTTTTATTGGGATTTCTGCAAGCCTTTTAGTTTTTTTTAATTACTCCCTTTTTTCCCTTATTGAGCTGATTCCGAAAATGTATCACAAGTTCATTCAAGCTGGTACAGGGTAGATAAAAGCGCAAAAGTTGTTTGTTATTTAAACTTTGCTACAATCCACTTTCATACATATTCCTTGATGCTCGATTGAAGAGAAGATGTTTGAAAATATTAATTTGCAATAAAATAGAACAGGTTGTAACGATAGAATATCAATCTTTATATTTTTGTATCTACTTCTATCATTAACTTCCAAGTAAATTCTCTTTAAACCCTTTTTCGACGCCTTAGTCTATAAAACGAATATCGCTAAAACCCCCTTTCTACATTCCGCCGTTCTAAAAAAATGTAGAAATAAAAACAAAATTGTTTTCAAATTGCATGGCCTTTTCTGTTGATATTTCTAAGCCGCTTTTCTGTTTGATGTGGTTCATTTTAACCACTCTTAAAGAATATTGAATATTGAAACTCCAGGCTGCACTAGTGATATCGTTAATAAATACCAAAAAAAGAATTGGACCTAAAACTAAAAATATATTCACATCATTGTTTTATGCTTTATATTCATTGTGATAGTAATAGTAGAAGTATTATTCTGCAGCTTATGAAGCTGTAATCTCTCTTTGGAATCATCAGTACTAGTTCTATCTACTGATGGAATATATTTTCCAATTACATCATAGGCGTGCGCATCTAGTTTATTACTCATCCTCACCAAAACTAACAAAAGGTTATTTTCTACATTAAAGGTAAGTTTAAAACCATTTTGAAGGAATAGCACAGAGGATTTGAACACAAACTGTATGGACCTATAATGAAAATTTAGTTGAGAATTTCTAACTGTGTAAATTGATGAGAAATCTCCTTTTTTAAAACTAATATATGATTCCATTATATAAAAATATCAATTTACTGTGCCAGTAAAGAACCCTAAAAGCCCACTGGATCACGGATCACACCTAAATCTGAAAAATACACCCTTATTTTGCAAATAAATTGGAATCCCCACACAAAATAAACATGGATAGAGTATTGGAAATCCGTGCCTTAATGTCTATTTCATTGTCCGGGAATATCTGCTTTATAAGGAAATAAAAACACCGCAACAACTCCCAAATGTCTCGAATGGATTTCTAATAAATCCTATTGGGTTGAATTTAAGGACACTGTAAAATTCGTAAGATCAGTTATTATTAGTTTTTGGAATATTTTAATAGTAGTAATTTTATTATTTATTCAATATTTTATTATCTGAAATACACATTTAAATCGGAGTGCATAGGTCCAAAATTTTCATTAGTACTTTGTGTATTGAGTGGTCATCGTAGATCAGAGTGTTACATTTATGGTATATTTTTCTTTTATTAATTTTATATAAAAAAGCAATAATCTTACCTTTGTTGGCCATTGTCCGGTCCAGTATTTCTATTAAAATGTTTGACAGATTTTTCTCCAGTAATAATTTCCTTAAATTCACTTTCACCTGAAAAAAAATTTGATGGTTATTAAAATTCCAATATATTGTTCATTTATAGTCTATTTCAGTATTCTTTTATACCATTTTCATACCAAAATACTCAAAAACATTAAAAAAGAGGCTTGTATAATATATTTCTAGTTATGACAAATTGTACTGAAATAACAGAAACAGTAATATGCTCATTTTGCATATTAAAAATACCAATTCGTCTAAATGATACTTCGTTGATGAATAATAAAATTCAAATGCCTCTGTCGCATTATTGTGATAAATCATTCTTCTTCAAATTCCGTATTAGGTATGGGTATAGTTTGTTCAACCATCCTTTGCCGTTATGTCATAATCGGTGACGTATTCTGCTGTTTTACGTATGTCTTATATTTGTTGAATGTTATTTTACCCTTAACCTCAAAATTATAATCAATGGCATATGTTAAGAATTGTTTTAAAAATATGACAACTGAATTGTCAAAAGTAACAGATAAAATTTATGTCGAACTTAGATAAGAAATACGTTAATGACGTCATAATTCCGTCTTATCCATTTCATGAATGAGTGAGCAAGCTAGACAATGTATGACGTAACGGCAAAGGATGGCTGAACAAACTATATATTAATATTATATGGAATGATAGTAGAAGAATAAAAAAACCATTGACAAAATATTATCTACCTGGACATCAATATTACAAGCAAGCACACAATTATAATGTTCAAAATATTAAATAAATGAAATCTTTGTCCAAATGACATAAGTAATACCTACAACCTATAACTAATTGAGTACTTTACAAAAAGGCTAGTGTCGATCAAATGGAAATAAGTAAATTTAAAAATGGTAACGACCAACCTCAAATGGAAATAACATAAACAAGTTATATAGTTTAGTTAGTTTCTGTAAAGCGCCATGCGCTACAGGCTGCGCATGAACGTTGTTCCAGCTCCTTCCACGTTTTAAAACCTCTTATTATTTCTCTATGGTACTATGGTACACACAGATGTCCAGTGCCAGTTTATCCTAGTGCTTGGTCAATGGAGTGTAACACTCATGTATGTCGTTTACTCAACTACTACTACGTATTCTTTTGCACTGCACCAAGTAATTGACGCGAACGCATCAAACAACTCCGATCTTCTGAAACCTTTGGAAACGCCGAGTGCGGAAGCATTTTTTTAACGTAATTAATAATTATTTGGAAACAGTGGAAATTTGCAGTGTATCTCGAAGGAGTTTATTGCCAGCACCAGGCAATATTTCGAATGTAACACTGTAGTGCAGCCCGTAAAGTTCAAAAAATAGATTTATGATCATGTTTTTAATTTTGTTACGACGATAAAAAGAATCCAACACTCTACGTCGTGCCGACATGTGATTCGATTTATTTTTCGACGGGATTTATTTCGATAACGTAGTTGTTTTTTATTTCCTTTATTAGTTGATAAATTTCCAGAAAAAATTCAAAAAAGGTTTGTTTTTCAATATTTCAACCATCACTTTCTGGTCCCAATTATTTATACAAAAAAGCAGTTTCAATGGAATAGTTATTTTCTCTTCCCCTTTCTGGGATAAAGTGAATTTTTCATTGTAGGGTGTTGGATTGTGTACAACAGGAATATATAGGTTATATCTCCAGAGTACTTGTCAGCGTAATAGGAGTAAAATATAAAGGCTTACGAATTCATGTGCTCTTATAGTCTAATAAAACCTAATTTCTAATGTAAAACATTTCCTAAATGTTCCTGAGCTGATATTTGTATTGGTCGTTTATAACCAAATAGTCCAGTAAATAAGGGTATCAACCTTGAGAATAGGTCGGGCCGGTGTAATTTTTTTTTTAATTTGTAGGTATTGATGTGTACATTAACCTCTCAAAATCTCATATATGGCGGAATGACCGCAAGACCCTGAAAATCGCCCTGAAGAGCCCAAAAATCCATTTTCCCAACTATTTTGGTCCATATCTCCCAAAATATGGCACCTAGAGATTTCGGATTTGGACAGAAATGAAGATCAGATCAATGCCTACAAAAATGGTCCCTATCGTTTTCGTCGTCAATTTGGTGGTTTTCGAGATAACGGGCCACAAACGCGCGCCGTATTTTTTACATCTGACCTGGATCTCGGGAGGCGCTCTCAGCTCCTTAATTTCTGAGCGGATGGAAAAATATTTCGAATGAGGGGACCAATGAACTCATGGATGCCATCGAGTCCTTTAAAGATCCTAATCTCCCTCACGACACCGTATTCATGAACGGAAGGCTCGTCCTCCTCTCCATTTATAATGCAGCACAGGAAATACGGACTCTCAGGGACCTCAGATTCCAGACTTTTGGTCGATTAACCAACAATAAATCTCCATTCAAACTTGCAGGCTTGCCTCCCACCGACGAAGCTGCAAGGCAGCACCTATATCGCACGTATTTACAAGTGCAGCATTGGCTCGCGAACGAACTACCGCCAGAAGAATGGGGATGGAAGCATTTAGGGGGTGCATTATTGCCGGTACAGACGACGAATGAGCCGGCACATCCGGACTTGTTGAAAATGATCTCTTGTCGGTGTAAAATGGGCTGTACCACGCTATGTTCATGTAAGAGAACAGGACTGAAGTGCTCGATTATTTGTGGTTCATGTCATTCAGGCTCGTGTTCTAATTACAAGGATGAGGATGAAGATGTGATTGTATCAGCTGATCAAGCAGAGGGAGGGGCGGAAATTGGTGGAGGTGAAGATAGAGAGCTAGAGGAGCAAGAGGAAGAAACAGAAGGCATGGATGGAGAGGGGGTTGATGATGTCAGCCAGCAACATCCATCTGAGATAAATGTGTTGGAATGGTGATGGATAGATGTCTAATTGTTCATGTATGTTCCAATTCTCATATACTTTCAAAAATAAATCTTATTTTTCAAAAACTTTTTTGCCGAATTATTGAAAATGACTTGCCAAAAATTGGCAGACCTCTAGGCTACATTGCCGAAGACCTAAGAGCTCCAAGGATCAGGCCGACGAGAGTACAAAACAGCGTTCTCAACTCCAAAAATTTTCAGGAAACAGATAGTTATTGGGGGCACCTTCATTGCCGGGATAATTACGTGAGGAGGGAGAAAACTAGTGGCGCCATCTACGATTGACCCTCGAAGTTCAAAAAATCAAGATACGTGTATATCCAGTCCCCTTGGCTCACACATTGGCTGAGAAAATGCCGTATTTTTATTTTCCAAGCATGATAATTTTCGCGACCCCTTTTTTGCAATAAATATTGGGATAGCGAAAAAAACCATGGAGACCATTTTTGTAGGTATCGAACTGCTCGTCATTTCTATCAAAACCGCGAATCTCTAAGTACCATATTTTGGAAGATATCGGCCAAAAACGTTTTTGGGCTCCGAGGGCCATTTTCCGGGCCTTGCGGGCATTTCTCCATATATGAGATTTTGAGAGGTGAATGTAGCCATCAATACCTGCAAATTAAAAAAAAATGGCATCGGCCCGACCTATTTTCAAGGTTTGGCCTTGTTCTGGACTAAAAGCTGGACAGAACAATAAAAAAACGTTTGAACAAGCCACTCAGTCTAAAGCGCGTCCACACTATGTTGTTGTTTGTTAAGTGCCAATCGGCAAAGCCTTAAGACATAAGGGCGTTCGTAATCTATGGGTTGGGTGAGGAGCGAAAATAGACAGTTTACGTGTCAGTCAGACGACGGGGCGAACGCCTAGGGAAAAATCAACTTGAACGCGATTAGGGAGATTCTTTGCAAAATCAGTATAAAAATCGTAGCACCGTATATTTCAACGGACCCGATATTATTCAGTTGGTAGAATATAAGTGAAAATGTACTTATTTTACAGAAAAAATCCTTCTGGACCATATGCACACCTTTTTCTCTCATTAATTCCCATCACTCTGTACAGCAAATCAAATTCATCAGATGAAGTTTATCTTTCTAACACAATTCGAGCTACTGCTACTCCCTTAAATTTTGTTTTTAAAGGCTTTTGTTATTGTATTTGAAAAAAAAGAAAAGGTATTTCTTAGTATCTAGAGCTCTGCTACGAAACTCAAGAACTCAATAAAATAACAAACAAACCTAGTCGAACGGAAAAGGCAAGCCATCGATCCGAAAGTGTATTTTCTGAAAATTTCTTAGAAAATGAGTGAGAGGTCATGCATACAATTCTGGTAGATTTATAGCTCCTTTTGGAAAGGAAAAGTTTTGTGTTTCATTCACCATTTATACATTGTATGCACAAACATATTGAAAAATTGTAAATTTAGCTGCCTATATGGCTATGGAAAAAGCTGGAAAGAACTTAAGACATTAGCAGAAAAAGATCTAAGACAAATATGCAGCTGGTTTGAATATAACTAATATAACGAATTACATTACTTATTCCTGATCTGGCACCAACAACAAGTGTGAGTGATATCATAGGGGCATCTAGTTTTTCCGAAAAAATACGTTGCTGAGTAATATAACAAGAACTAGGCGAGAACAACATAGTCACCTTACTATGGATTCCAGGACACACTGGAATAGAAGGAAATGAAATAGCAGATGAACTAGCAAAGGGGGGGACTGAAATACCTTTCTGGGAGCCTGAACCCTTTTTGCGGAATCAGCCCGAATGTAATATTGGATGAAATAAGTGAAGCTGAGAAAAAGATAAGATCTGACCATTGGAAAGATCTAGTAGGGCTTATACAATCAAAGACTCTTCTGGGTGACTACAACCTGCTGAGATCAAAAGAATGCATAAGTCAAAGTAAAACTGCGCTAAGAGTTTTAACAGGGATCCTAATGGGACATTGTCGCCTGAATGGACACCTGAAAAAGATCAAAATAGTGGAGGAAGAAGAATGCAGGTTTTGTGGAATGGAAGAAGAAACCTGTAGACATCCTAAAATTCCTCCGGGAAATAGGACTAAAGGAACTACTAGTTTCTGAGACTCTCCTCAGAAACTAAGTAGAAGTAAGGGGCACAATAGATCTCTTAGGTCTCAGTGAATGTCACCCCAAAATACACACATACATAAAATAACAAGAAACACGAGTGCTGGTGCATGCGCAAAAAACTCTGATGGGAAGGACAGTACATTGGTCAGCACAGATCGCAATACAATATTTTACGTCAAAAATACACGAGGCAATTTAAACTCAATTCCATTCGCTTAATTTAAATTCAACAGTCGGTGGCAAAGCATGGTTTTCTCAAACGAAAGAGCTGAACAAAAATATAAACAAAAGGAGAATAGTAGATGGGCGAAGAGAGTTCAACGATAAGTATAGGGAAAACAGAGAGAGTGAGAGAGTCATGGAGGCAATGTCAGTTAGAGAGCGCACGGAAAACAGAGACCGCCATTTGTAGTCTACGCGCTGTAATTTTGAATTGTTAAATTAAAAACCTTAATTGAAAATTTCAACTCCAGTGAGGATAGAACCGAGAACCTACGCGTCTATAGCGATGCATTTAACACAGCCGACCATGAGCTCTCTTGTATATTAGAAGCGAAGAAAAGTGTTACATGCTGCAATAAGTGTGACAAAGAAGGTCTTCAAATTTTTGCATTGAACCAATAGCGTGAAATGTACGAGCTGTGTTGATAACAAATCAACTTTGAGGATGTGTGAATGGTATCCAGGTTAAACCAGATAATGAACCTGAAGCTCTGGCTGAAGAGGTTCCTGGCAAGCCTTTTATCGACCCACTTCACTTAAGGGAATGAAATGGAACATTAATTTTCAGATGTGAGCGTTATTTTTCACGATTATATATTAGATACAATCATATTTGTATTTATAATTTTTTCCAAACAATAACGCACCACTCACAATAAATAGAATAAAACCATATAACCAATTCAATTCGAAGAGGATGTGAATTGATTAATGATAAAATATTGCGCAGATACTGATTAAGTTACCAATTAGAGCTTCAACATCGACCAATAAGAAGTTTTAAGCAGAATCAGCTGAAAGAATAAAGAATAATTTAATGTTTTTTTTAACTGATGTGCATAACAATAAGTAAAATTTACAATAGCTGATAGGATTTGTTGGCATTATAATATCTATGATAATGACAAAAAGCACTCGCTTTAACTGAAAATATGTTAGTGAGCCATAAATTATGGGAATGGGAGAAAGAAAAACACGACATCCGATAATTTATACTGAATAATTGGCTTAAGGACTATATCAGTCAATGGTCATTTTGGATAATTAATACAATATATCTACCTGACAGAACCATTATTATTAAGAAATATTCAATAAATTAATTATATATTTTTCGAATCAATTGTACTACTACAAATCGTGAATGGTAACTATCATTTTTCAAGATAATTAAACCGCTCCTCCTGCTTAAGTCCTGATTAAACGATTAGATACATAATATATTGACCCCTTCTGTTTTCTAGTTAGCATTATCTTGCCAAGTTTTTCTCATTTGATCTTTGCTGAAAATCCGATTTAATTTCTATTTAGATTACACTCTATTAATTTTTCAACTGGTTTTGATATTTGGTATTTCTGGTGCCTGTAGAATTGTTGAGTTAGTTTGAATTACTCTTTACGATGTGGAAGACCTAGAATCTAAGCTTTTAATTAGCATACCTGATTAGAAGAGCAACAGACCAAGATCATTTGCAATTAACCAATGTACTTGAATGTTGAAGTAAAATATTTGGGGATTATCCTAGATATGAAACTTACTTGGAACTCTCACTTGGAAAAAATTATCCATAAGGCCAGACTATCTTTGTGGACATGTCGCAGGATCTGTGGAAAATCTTGGGGCTTGGGACCCAAATAAATCTATTGGATATATGTGATGATCGTTAGACCAATGATCACATATGGAGCTATTGCCCGGTGGCCAAAAGCTTTACAGCGAACGGCCCAAGCGGTTTACAGAGACAGGCTTGTCTGGAAATTACTGGAGCTATCAGCTCCACACCGTCAGCAGCCATGGAAATCCTTCTGGACCTACCTTCTCTCCATATATTTTTGAAAAGAGAGGTTAGATGGACAGCATACAGAATTGTGCATATTTCTAAATGCACAAATCAGGCTTATACAGAACGAAGCAGAATGCTAGTGGACACTGAAAGTCACAGTATTCTGGGAATGACCTCTGACATCATGCCTCCAACAGTAAACTACGACCTACCTCACACCGTCCTAATTCCAAATAGATATAAGTGGGTCATCCGTAAGGATGAACTATTGAGAGCAGACAGCTATTGGTACACAGACATCTCAAAAACACCCTCTGGCTCTGGTGTAGGTGTATACGGGCGCAGTCCTAAGACAGAAATTTCAACCTCTCTAGGATCCTATGCGGAAATTTATGCCATTGTTTCATGCGTGGAGAGAGTAGAGCAAGCCAATCTCATACATAGAACAATGAACATTTTCTCGGACAGCCAAGCGGCTTTGAAAGCACTTAGCTCTTGCCGTGTATCGTCGAAATTGGTTTTAGACTGCCAAAAAAGACTCTCCTCAATAGGAGAACTCAATAAAGTATTACTGGTCTGGATCCCTGGCCATTCTGGCATGGAAGTAAACGAGAAGGCAGACGGGTGGGAAGGCCACTGTCATCTGAATCATCATATGCTAAAACTTGGACTGTCGGAAGATCCGACTTGACGACTTTGTCTGGAAGATGATGAAACAGCATATCATATAAATTGTGCCTGCCCCGCCGCAGCTCGAATCAGGTATTTGATGTTTGGCAGGGTCTCTCTCTCGCCCTCAGACCTGAAATATTATTCACCAAATAAACTAATCGGTTTGGTTGAGAAGTTGAATTTGTTTGGTGAAATCTGAATAGGTGTGAGCCACAATAGACTCTTGCAAATCGCAGTGACTCACCACAAACCTAACCTAAATGTTTAGTTAAAACCAGAAAATATGAACAGTGACCGATTTTTCTTTACATATCAAACCGAAAATGGTTGTAGACTAGTGGTAAGAGTTCATCAATTTAGAAAAATGCCTAAAATAGCTGATAAATCCGACAGAATATACTGGTCACTGCTATCATCGGTCTTCTGCAACAATATTGGTTCCCAAGCTCTGTTTATCAAAATCCGTTCATACGTTTTGAAAATATTTAATTTCACTATAAATTTTAATGACTTGTTGTTTGCCTACGTAAATTCTCCAAATTTGTTTCTTCCGCTCGTTTCTAATTAATGCATTGTCACATTTGTAAAGCTCTTTTGCCGAGATGAAAAAAAAAACAACGAATAAACGAATATATGATACTTTACATATCCCAACAATAAGTTCGAAGGGCATATATAAGGACATTAAGAACGCGTCGTAAATAAATAAACTAGAGAGTTGCGGTGTGCGAATATAAAGCGGTACAATTTCCTGCTAAATGTCTCCACATTCAACTGTTTTATTGTCCTTATGAAGCCCTTTTTGCCCAGATTTCCGAATAACATTGGATTTTCCCTTCACAATGTTTATTTTGCATATTTTATTAATGGAGACGACGGCAATGGTGCGTATCAATTTCTGCTTCTGTATAATGTTGAAAATAACTTTTTCTACAATATTTGCTAGTTTCCCAAATGGCACGAACTCTACGCAATGCTGAGTCTAGAAAATAAAAACTTCATTCCAATAAACAAATCCACTTTTATTTCATATAGAGATTATATTTCCATTAGAGTAGTGTGTGACAAAGTATGCTTTTCGGTACTGAGCTGAACGTTAAAAACCTTCTAATAGAGCAGCAGAAATCCTTTTTTAGACCCTTATAAAGAAAACCAACACAAATATGGCGTATAATCGAGAAGTGAAGAAGAAAAACTCCATAAAAAAGCAATACCGATAGCAAATGGAAAATACTTTCAATAAATACAAGTTTTATATATTTTTGTATCGGAGTTCTTCATATTTTCCGCCTCTTGACGGCCCTTTTTGTCGACTCAAAATTCAATTTGAGAAACTACCAGTTGCAACTAACAGCTACTTTTTACCAACGGTCACCAATCAGCTGCGTAACAAAATTTTTTACGGAAGGAACAAACTACTTATCAAATAGAAAATGATCATGGAAAAAGTAGTATTAAAAAAGTGTTTTTTTCAACGAGCGGGCGGAAAATTGAATTTTCCACACAGTGGAAAATTAATTTTCTCGCACCGTGTAGAAATAATTTTCGGCACCGTGTGAAAATAATTTTCCACCTCAATATGTCAAATTAATAATAAGCCGGTATATTATGGTGGTTGAAAATGCTTTAGTTACCATGTGTAACTACCAGCTATTTACTTTCATTTTTGTTTGTTTATTGTCAGAAAACTGTCAGTGCATTTCTTAAATACATATAGATTCAAAAGTTTTGCATCACCTTCTTCGGATGCGAAGGAATTTTTTTGCGCCAACAATTTTTTGTTGGCTTGTTTATAAAAATGTTTACCATTTCAATATGTTCCATATTTTTGCAATATACAGATGTTCACCGTTTTTTTGTAAGATAACATTTTTAGTGCGATCATTTTAACATTCAAGGCATTTGATTTTTACGATTTTAAGTGCAAACATGAATCGTCAAGTCATGAGTGAGATTGACCGTGCAAGAATAGTGGCTTTAGATGAAAAATGTCATTCTCAAAGGTTCGTGGCAAACAGAGTTGGCGTTTGGCAAAGTGATGTGTCTCGTGTATGGAACCGGTATCTCCAGACCGATTCTTTTCGTGATAGACCTAGAAGCAGTAGAAGGCGTGTTACTAATCAGCGGCAGAACCGCTATATCCACTTAACTATCCGAAGAAACCCAACCATGGCAATACCAGCACTCCAAAGAGATATGAGACATGCGCTGGGAGTTCAAGTATCGATCTCGACATTACGAAGACGAATACTTGTGACAGGTTTGAGGTGTCGCCGACCGTTAAGAGTGCCCAGACTTCAACCTGAGCACAGAGTTCGCCGACTACAGTGGGCTCAAGAACACGCGGCCTTGCCTGAAGAATTTTGGAATTCGGTGTTTTTTTCCGACGCAAGGATTTGTTTGGTACAAGATAGCCATCGAATACGTGTGTGGCGGGATCCGACGAGAGTTGCTCAGCTTGCCCATGCTCGCCCCGTGCCGCCATTCAGAAGAGGAAGTGCAATGTTTTGGGTTGGTATCATGTTAAATGATCGCACAGAATTAATTCATGTGGAGGGAACGATGACTGGTGATAGGTATCTTAGAGAGATTCTACATCCTCACGTGAGACTATGACGCGCAGCTGTTGGCAATTCCTTCGTTTTTATGGACGATAACGCCCGACCTCATCGGACCAGAGCTGTAAATGAGTATCTTGAAACTGAAGGGATCAATCGTTTGAACTGGCCTGCCCTATCTCCTGACATGAATCCCATAGAACATGCTTGGGACATGCTTGCCAGGGCAGTGGCAGCACGCAGAAATCCACCCAGGAGTGTACAAGAGCTTGTTCATGCGGCTCAAGAAGAATGGCGAGATATTCCTCAACAGAATATCAATAATTTGGTAAACAGCATGGGCAGGCGACTTCAAGCTTGCATAAATTCTAGAGGTGGAAATACTCTTTATTAAAAGTTCTCATGCATGTTCTCACTTAACCTCTTCTTTGAAAAGAATCAATTTGTATTTAATTTACTTAATTTCTAAGAATACTTTTTATGTTTGAAGCAAGTTTATTATTGGATAATAAAAATTTTTGACAAATATAAGTACACGTTTTTTTTATTGAAACTGATTATTTGATTAATCTCTGATCCATTTATAATGAACACACTTTTTTTTTCGGAGATTTAGGGTGATGCAAAACTTTTGAATCTATGTGTATTTTGCTCGTGAATAAGTGAATCCTCATAGGAAATGAATATTTGATTAGTTCTGTTGACTTTTTCAAGACCGACCAGAAAGTGAACACATTCTGGACAATTTTTAGTCCAGAAAATAGCGTTTTGCCGGTCAAGACCGGAAAATGGACGCCAGGGACCGGAAAAAGCTTTTTCGTGCAACCGGACGCAAAACAAGCATTTTGCAGCCATAACAGAGGCCGCAAAATGATATTTTGCGGCCGTTACCCAGAGTGACGGCCGACAAAAATTTTTACGGCCGTTCCCATAGTGACTGCCGGCAAACTGAACGCCACTACAGCATTTGAAATTTCTGAAATATGACAATAACAATGTATTTCGAACCAAAAACGAACTGTCTTTTCTAAAGAGACATAATGTTTATTGAAATTATGTAATTTTCACGGTTGCACGAAAAATATTGTGTATACTATGGCCGCGAAATGTTTTCGCGGCCTCGGCGATAATCTCTCTCTCGGAACGCGAAAAAGCATTTTGCAGCCTTAGTATACAAATAACTATTGCCGGTCCCTAGCCTTCATTTTTTTTTCATTTCTCTAATCGCTATTAAATTTCATATATGGAGGGTAGAAGTAAGGAGAACCGTCTTGTATGGGGGGAGAGTTGAAAAAGTGTCCAGCTGTATACTGACAATAAAGCTTCAATTATCTGCCAGAGTAGCGCTGGCGTACGAAAAACTCTAATATGAAGATAGCTATTGTAGACGGAGTGAAGTGTGCCGAGTTTAAATATTTTTCAAGACTTCAAGAGTAGTTAGTAAAATACCCGTATACAAAACTTCAACTATTTACGTAGGTAGTCCAAAATAATTTAGTAAATATGGAGACTAGATATAAGGAGCACAAACTTATATAGGAAAAATTTCGAAAAAGTGTCTGCGAAAAGCATCCAATAGTAGATAGCGCGAGAGTAGCAAATTGGCCTGAGTGAAGTATGCCGACCAAGTTAACCTAACAAATCTCCGTCTATATAGTGTTTATCACGTGTTTATGTTTATTTTATAAAAGTTGAATCTAAATTAACAATTAATGGTAAAAACGAGTATTGTGAAAAATTGTTACCGAATAGTAATTCGGTGAAAATATACACCGCTATCTCTGTATTTTTTCTTGCCAAGAGTACGTGAAATAATTTCATGATAACCTTAGCATTGAAAGCAAATTATTATATTTGTCACACTCATTTTGAAGAGTAAGTGGAAGGAGCTCAAGATATTTCCCACCATTTATTTCCATAACAGCACAAATATCACTAATGAACATCAAATGACAAACTCTTGCTGCAGTACCTACCTCTCAAACGAACAGCATCAAGTACAACAGATCTACATCTAGCAACAGGAATTATTAGAAGATCAGGAAGTTTATAATAATTTAATTTATCAAAAATTATAAGAAGAACTGAGCAACTACACAAACTCTGGAGAGTTTTATTTATATATTTTTTTTAAATTTTGCTGCTACCGACGGTTTGGCTATATGTAATAAAACTGAAAGGATTGGAATTTTTTTATATATATGTACATATTGAAGGAAATTTATCAATTACATTAAGTATTTATTGATGTAAAAGTGAATATATTTAATTGTCTTTTTTGGTAACGTTTTTGAAAAGTCCAGTAATCTATTAATGTGAGGGAAACATGTTTTTTGAAAGAGATATTCCATCCATATCCAATACAATAACTCTATAATTTTGTATTTTGTCTACTGATTTTAAGTTTCAATTCAAAATAAACTTTTAAGCGATATATAGATTTCAACTATAGACAAAGAGCTGTGTTGGAAACTGACCCAATTTTTACAAATCAAATAATTTATAAGTGATTACACACATCAATCAAATATACTTACATTGTACCTACAGTTAAATTAAATAACAATAATATTAAACATAGGATTAAAAATTTAAATTTTAAAATCTAACATAACAAAAACATTCTAAAAAACTCTACAGAATACCTGAGAACACTTTTTAGTCAAATACTTTTCCACCTAACGCTTAAACACACTGGCTTCTAACTCCTTTCATCTTACTAAAAAAATGGACCCCATAAAACTCTGGGCCCATCTTGACATCTATGACTACTTCAAGAATTATATTTAATTTAACAAGTTATCTTCTTAATTAAATGTACTACTTGTTTTTTTTAATGTTTCATACTTTATTTGTTGAACACATGTGTATGTTCATTGATATATCTACTAAAAACAAATATGTTCATGTTTCGAACATGAATACTTCCTGTAATATTTGTGGTTTTTTCAAGCAATAAATGTTTCCACTATGTACAAATTTTTTATTACCAAAAATGTTTCTCCTATTTTTGATGGACTTCAAGAAAAAAAAGCTGTGTATTTAAATTCTTATTTGAAATAAGTGGTACCCTATATTATGTCATATCATGGTTGTAATAATATAATGTAGGTACTTACCTATATGAAGTTTGATATTCATCTGCAAAACAACATGCAATGTGCTGATACATGTAACAATCATAAATTATAATCAACCATCACATAGACTGTCGAGTACAGATAATGCTTGTATTAGACTTTTCAACAACTTACTAGACACTATCGAAATCAAAGAATATAAAAAAAAGTTCAAAAAGACTGCTTTAGATTTAGCCCTAAATTAAGAACCTTTCACAGCTGAAGAATGTCCTCAGGAGGATCTGTAGGAAGGAAGGAGAATCTACTTTTGCTTTCAAATTCTTTATATAACCTATTTATATTTTTTAAATTCTTCCATTCCACTTGCATGTGTACTAACTGTGATGGAGGATATTATTTTCATTTATAATTGATATGATGAATCCTGTTGATAAAACTGTTTCTATTTTTTTATTTTTATATGTACTAATCATACACTTATTTTACAGAACATATAAATTTTTAATTGTGATATTGTATAGCAAAATAGTAGGACATCACACTCTCTGCAAATTGTTTTGGTACTTTTCAGCATTCCACAACTACCACATCTTCTTTGAGTTTGAAATAGTCCAATCACAATTTGTATATTCCACCAATGCTATCTTGAAATTGTCTTTCTTGGAACAAAAATTAGTGTTGGTTCTTGGTTATTTAAAAGAAGTACCTACCTTCTTCATTTGATTCACTTTCAATCGGATGTGCTGAGAATTACTACTGCACAGCGACACACTCTGAATTCTCTGTGGATTTCATTCATACTTATCAGCATTTTTGAGGCATTATCTGTAACAATAGAAAAAATCAGTGATTGATGGGTATATATTTATGCATAATGTGTAGAAATAATATGTGGAATATTTTTTATTGTTTTCATTACTATTTTGCAACACAATTATATAAATATATTGAAGAAACTTACCTTCAACCAAACATAGCACTAGCTACGCGAGATAATTATTTTTTCCTTGAAATTTGCTAAAACCAATAAGTTAGTTAAAATAAACAAACCATCTCCATTTACATAACCTTAAATAATTTACCATGACATTCCAACTATATCCTAAGGTACCGCAGCGCCACCCTTATTGGACGCGCTGTTACGGACACTTTTTCATACACAGAGATGGTTCTCCTCACCTCTACCCTCCATAATTTCATAATACAATCTACCTTGATTTCGTTACTATGGTAACAACGTCTCGATATATTGTCGAGTGATGACAGTTCGTTGATTTTTAATTTGACGTTTAGGTCAAACTTATTATTTTATCTGGTTTTAGTTTTGTTAATAAAAAGTGAAATGAAGAATTAAATGTATATCGAAGTGTCTGTCTTAAAAAAAATATTGTAAGTCACGCAACCGAAAATTTGTGTTTTTCAGGTCTCACCAAGCTTCCAGGACTCGCCTACGGCTCGCCCTGGAATCTGCTTGTCTCGACCTGAAAAACACTACTTTCCGGTTTTGTAACGTAAATTACTATTTTATGTGGAAATATAATGGAAGAAACCTAAGAAAAGTTACGTGGATATTATTCTGAATGTGTTCCGTTCTATGGAATGATTTGTAAATGGTTCTCTTCTTTTAAAAGTGGCCATATGAACACGGATGATGATGAACGTCCAGGACCGTTATTTATTGTAACTACTCCAGAAAGGGATAATAAAACCCGTGCCTTTGTACTTAGCGATTTTCGAATAAAAGTACGTGAGATAGCTAGTAGAATGAATATTCCAACCGAACTGGTGTGCAATATTTTGCATGAATGGTTACATATGAAAAAGGCGCGTGCCGCGATTGCTTAATGCTGATCAGAAGCTGGCTCGCATTAAAAATTCAAACGAAAGTTTGGATATCTTCAAACGTATTTCCGTCGAAATGTCACAGCAGATGAAACTTGGTTACATCATTATCCACCAGAAACAAAATTACAGTCAAGACAATGGATTTCATCCGAGAAACGTGCTCCCCAGAAAACAAGAACCCATAAGTTCATTGTCACAGTATTTCGGGTTTTCAAAAGTGTAATCTTTATAGATTATTTTGAAGAAAGGAAAACGATAACTGACCAACAGTATGCTAATTTTTTGACACATGTTGAAGCTGAACGACCGCAGAGAGAAGTTTTGCTCCTGACAAATTCGTCTTCTATAGTTGCACAAAAATTAGCCGAACTGCATTATAATTTATTGCCTCATCCGCCATATTCACCTGATCTGGCTCCCTCCGATTACTTTCTGTTTCCAAACTTAAGCGATGGTTTGGTGGGAAGTGATTTCAGAGAAATGAAGAGGTGAGTGCAGAGACAAACGGGTATTTTGCGGCCTCATAATGAATATATGCCTTACTTAATGGACATCTCGTATAAGATTAACACAGAGAAGACGTATCTTTAATACATCAGGAAAATAATTACTTGTTAATCTCGTCTGCTCCCTTCTTTAAGCATCACAATCTAAAATTATGTCTCTTAGTATGTGACTGGAGGCATAATTTAAACGATAAATCTGGAAAACGAGCTGGCTGCTAGCTGAAAGAGAAAGACGGTGCCAGAACAGGAGTATAACTCAAGAAAAATATTTACGGTAATGACCCCATTCACTCCAAAACTATGTTTTAAAAGTTCGCGTTTGACTTCCCCCCTTTTACGGAGCCCGCAGTCAGCGTACGACAACGAACGCCTTAAAAAGTAATAGGTAGCGGCATAACCATATCTCGAAGGCATCTGTTTTAAGTTACGAAACGTTAAGTGCTAAATTAAGTGAGCGTAATTTTTTTTAGACGAGTAAATTTCGGCGAATGATTTTTATTTCCGTTGTTTTCCCTTTGGCATTTCGAACACTCCGAACAGAGACGATAACTATGAAAAATTAGGATCATATTTCTTGACGGTGTTTTCTTGGATTCAAACCGTTAGAAATTTGCGTTGGAATGAAGTTCGTATGGTTCTGGTTAACGCGCAATTTGAAAACTTCTTTCAGCAATGTCTTAGGTTCAGAGAGGTATATAAGGGGGGTTTTGGGGGTTGAAACTACCCATGGAAAATACATTACAGGTACAATAATTTCTTCTAAGCCTATCAGATAAAAAAACCAAACTCCCCCCCCCAGCTAGGTGACTGGTTAGGTCTTAAACTCCTGCTAGGCCTTCGCAGTCACAGAGTGCTCCGCGGCTTCGTCTTCTTCCTACACAGGCTGTCTTCTGCTAGGACAATTGTGTGCATATGTTACCTCAACCTACAATGTCCGGTCAGCATATCCATCATAATACTCGTCTTTGACATAGTAGGTCATGTGACAGTTTGGCCGAAATGCTTTCAAGGAATAATTTAGCTTGCTTTTGTCGTGGGGCTTCATACAGTCTGCTCAACGCCTGGTTGTTTATCCATTTGGGGATGCTCATGACCTCCGTTGCTCCTTGCTTGGATGATTTCCAGGCTAGGGTAACTCTATTATGTCCACCTAGTCTGCTGAGTGCCTTCAGATACTCTCACATCCTTACTAACAATCTTGAAATCGTGAAGGTTGAGAACCACCCCTGCCGTGATAGTGATCTTAAAGTACAAAGGGCATCCCAACAACATAGGTTACAATCCTCAAAATACATTTCTTTTACTGTTTTAAATTTCCTCCTCTCAAATGTAATATATCCATACTATTAAGTTCAATTGATTCTGGTGAATTTCATTTAAATCTGTCAATCGAAAAAATCCTCAGGTTTCATTTTCATCATATTTGCTCAAGTTTTACAAAATCCAATCAAAAAATCGACTTTTCATAGTCGTAAAAAAGTCAATGTTACTATTAAATTAGTTATTGATTGGCCACTTATACCTACTTAATTTAGCACATTTGAATTCACCGTCAAGTCACAAGCGACAGAAAGATAATTGGATTCGGATTCTTATTGCCTATTGGATGATGCCAAAACTGTCACGGCATTTTTATGAATAGATTTTAAGATTCTTCATCTTATTTATTCACACAAAGGTGTCGTCGAAAACGTCGACGGCAAATATCACTTCAGATGATCTCATGTTTATCAACAAAAAATGCAGAGATTTGTTTGGATAAAGATAATATTATATGACAATGGGTTAATAAAGATAATCATAGAGACCTGATAATTGTAAGATATAGAAAATGCACTGAGTTGAAATATAATATTTGAAAAGAGTTTCCTCTTGAAGAACAAATTTTCTTATGCCACATCATGTTTTTTCGACTAATACCATATAATTTATGAGCCATTTTTCCAGCGAGAAATCGATAACACTCCACAATTTCCCCAGCTAACTAGCTGCAGGTGTCAAAGGCAACCCATTTTAAAATTTTTGATCCAGCAACTTCATTTTTTATTGGAAAAGAAAACGCATCTCCTGGGATTCACCGAAGGCAGGGACTGGTTTTCCCGATCGTGACTCAATTACATCAACCATCTGTCGTTATTAAAAACGGTAATTGAGTTTAGTAACTTGTTATAGTCGTGTATAAAGGCGGGGATGTGGTTTGACCAAAAACCCAAGGTGATTAACTGTGATTTTAATTCATCGGGGAGGAAAATTTGATAAAATTGAAATATAATTTCAATACCCTTGTTTTTTGGAGAGAGTTTTTTTAACTGGAATTTTGAGCAGTGTTTATTTCGCATTTTCTCCGCCAATAACTGAACTGACTCGGCGCCAGCTTTTTTTGTAGCCGCAATTGCATCTTAAAGACTAGAGTTTGCACCGGGTTAGCGTCGAATACGCTTTAAATGAATCTACTGTAAATGATGATGTAGATTGTCTCTTTTTGTTATTATTATTTCTTTTATCCGTTGCCTATCTTGTTTGTGTTTATATAAGTCGCTATGATCGGGACCTTCGCGTGAAAAAAGTATCATAGATTTTTCTCTTGCTGTTTTCTTTCTTATCGTTTGTTATTACTCTATTATACAGAGTTCGGCAAAAGTCCGGGACCGGACAAATATCTCAGAGAATATAAATTTTTTGGACAATCTTTTCATACCATAAATTTTACTCCAACTTGAACTATAATTTGAAAATATTTTGAAACATACAGGGTGTTCCAATAAAGTGTGGCGTATCAAAGTTATATTTTTTCTTATGGAATACCCTATATTTTGTTGCATTTTCTGATTGCTCCTAAAAAATATGATAATCCTTCATGTTGGCTCCCTATACCTGAATACAGAGGGTTCCGAGTTATGCTGACTTTTATAAAAACATTTCGAAAAAAAATTGATAACTCATTGATATAACAAATTCTAGCAAATTTTATCTTGCATCTTAATAGTTGGACATTCGTGGATGGTTTCCACGATTGAGTACTAAATATCTCTTTACAGGGTGTTCAAAATTTTCAGTTTCTTTATTAGATCATTCAATGTGCAGTATCAGGCTTATTTTAAATGAAACATCCTGTATTTTGATAATTCGTCATATTCAAAAAAATGTCCTCTCTCGAATGGTATAAGGGTGTCCTATGCCTAGGTATACTTTGGCAAGTTTATCTGAAACCGTGAAAGGAATGCAGTCGAAAACATTCGATATTGCCATGTTTAACTATGGAAAAGCTAAAGTGCTGAATATGTAGTGATAATAATTAGAAAAGGGCCTTTTTATTATTAACAATATCAACAATATGATTGAACATTAATTCTTTAACGTGCTTGTTACCTTGGATTTTTTCTATTAACATTATTTTTTCAATTTATGAATATTAAAAGATGAGCACTTTTCCAAATTTGTTCTTCAAGCTCTGGCAGCGTTGTACGAAAACCATAATTACCACACCCTCCGAATAACATAATTGGTGATTTTTATCGAGAGCTGACTTCTTCTATTGGCGAGCGCGTCCGTGTGTTCTTCCCTCTCACTTCCTCAATTGATGATATTGATTTATCCAGTGGCGTTGGTATAGTCAGTTACCTTTGTATTTCCAATTTTACTTGGTAAAATAGGTACCGTACGCCATTTGTACGTTTATGACATATATGCCTCGCCTCTTACTGATTCCCCGTAGTTTCAGATAAAATTGCCAAACTATATTATTCTACTCGTGCAATTTACATTTTTCTTAAATTTTACGCTAAATTGATTTCAAAACATCTGCAATTCTCTCTAAATTTCAAACTAATGATCTTTGCATAGTTGTTGTAAGAAACTAAATAGATCACGTTAGAGCCTCCAGAAAATATGGAGTTTTGCTATCCTATACCGAGTGGTTAAAAATATATCGCCACTCTCACAGAAAAATCACTATTCACTTTGAGATATTTTATGAAATAACAAAAAACAAAAAAGTTTCACACAATACGAGTGTAATGTTGAAGATTGGTTTAAGTATTATTATTTAGAACACATGAATAAAAACGGAACTAACAACTAAAAGTAATAAACTCTTTGTTTTTTATTTTTTTTTCTCTTATTTTTGGGGAATCAAACCACAATAATGTTTTTTATGTTTACAAATACCTGACTTAAAGAACATGCTTGGGAAGAGGGGCATAAAATTCAATGGGATTCGACAAAAAAAATATTGAAAGAGCCCAATAATAAAAGACGAAAAAATCAAAGAAAGTGCTTTAATACAACTAAATGCAGATAAATGTAGTCAAATTTGGTTACCAATGTTAGAAAGAGAAATTTACAATAATCAATTACCTGCGTTATCAGGATAGCATCATAAGTTTTTATTCAGGTTTTCTTATGATTTATCATTGGAATAGTTGTTAATCCATACACACTTCAATACACAAAATCACCAAACTGAGTCATACATATTTTGAAAATAAAAATAATCATACACAAAAAAGTAACAACAAACAAACGCGTTTTATTAACATTTCCAAAATAAGCGAAAAAAAGCGCTATCCCAATAAAAACCGTTCCTGGAACGTGCACTTCACTGGATTCCATTTCTAGTGGACTATCATATCTTTGGAATGTCATAAAATAAAACATTTTATTTCACATTTTACCAGAGATGTGATCTACTATGAATGGACCTTAATAAAATTTGACAACAAAGTTTTGAAGTCTTTAACTTCAAAATATTATTGATTGTCTAGTTGTCATATTTTTTTCGTTGTGTCAGATAGGTACCAAAAATTATTTTATTATTAGTTATTCTTGACAAAGGTAGCTGGAACGCTACCGAAACGTCGAAATAAAAAGAATAAAAAACATTATTGTGGTTTGATTCCCAAAAAATAAGAGAAAAAATAATAAATAATGCCACAAGGAACTTACAGAAGATATCTTTGTTTTTTGTTATTTCATAAAATGTCTAAGTAGATACTGATTTTTCTGTGAGAGTGGGTATATCTTTTTAACCACTAGGTATAGGATAGCACAACCTTATATTTTCTAGAGGCTCAAAACGTGATCTATTTAGTTTCTCACAACAATTATGCCAATATCATTAGTTTGAAATTTAAGAGAGAATTGCAGATGTTTTAAAATCGATTTAGCATACAATTTAAGAAAATTGTAAATTGCAGGAAAAGTATAATACCTGGGTAAAGGAAACCCTCATACCATTCGAGAGACGAAATTTTTTTGAATATGATGAAGTATTAAAATACAGGGTGTTTCATTTAAAATAAGCCTGATACTGCACATTGAATGATCTGATAATGAAACTGAAAATTCTGAACACCCAGTAAAGAAATATTCAGTACTCAATAGTGGAATACATTCAACGAATGTATTTTGATGTTAGAGAAAATTTGCTAGAATTTGTTATATCAATGAATTATTATTTTTTTTCGATATGTTCACATTTTTAAAAAAGTCAGCATAACTCGGAGTTGGAGTAAAATTTGTGGTAAAAAAGATTTTCCGAAAAATTGATATTTTCTGCGGTACCGGACTTTTGCCGAACTCTGTATAAGTCGCTATGATCGGGACCTTCGCGTAAAAAGATTATCATTGATTTCCCTCTTGTTGTTTTCTTTCTTATCGTTTGTTATTACTCTATTATATGTAGTTTGATGGGAGGTATGGATGAAATTAACTTAGAGCCGTCAATGTTACATTTGATTCTGTAGTTTGCTTTGAAATTTTTGAGGCTGAAAGACTTAAAATAGAATCATCATTCAGGTACTCATTTTTTTCCGCCTCATTTTCAATTTCAGTTACAACTTCTCGTGAACCGATGCTCCAATATATGATCCTTCTATATGCGACACATTTCAATATCGATTGAAATTCTTGTAGCTTGATGGCGAAGTGTCTTTAGAACCACCGACCAACAGCACTATTTAATCCCATTTGTGAGAAAAAGGCAATTGAGTAAGAAGTAGCGGAGATGGCAAGTGAGCAATAGTGCGGAAAAAAGTCCGCCATTTAATATTGATGGTTTCATCGGTTTCTCTAACGACTCACCATTAGGAAAAAATCCATTTAACGTAAGAAAAAGAACGAGAGAAAAGCAAAAACTTGGAAACTTCTAGTAGAGTCCGCGCTTAAGAGCTGCAAAAGTGTTAAGACGCCTCCGGAGAATAAATAAATTGTTAGCGGGGTTGCCAATTGAATTATATGATTAATTTGCAGTTTTCTGAGGAAACTTCTAGTTTGCTGACCGTAATTAGGTTTGTTAAACGTTTTATATTGTTCTACTTTTAACAAGATCTTATACCAAGAATTAAATTAGATATTTGGAAGGCAAACATACAAATATTTATATAAATATGAATACAAAGACATAATTACAAATTTAAGTCAACAACCATAATCTTCTGGGGTGAGATTGTATAAACGAAAAAAAAGCACCTGCTTTAGTGTGAGATTTACTGACTTTGAATTTGAGAGATCGTCTTTTGCGAGCATCTAAACAGTGTCGATAATCGGATAAAAATCGGATTAATGTCTTTGAGGCGGTGTGAAACATTGTGAAACACTCTAAAACATTTTGATGCTGACATTGTTTTGATAATTTCCCCTTTACAAAAAAAAGTGGAATTAAATCGTGAATTATTCTCCTTAGAATCTTTTGCAGCACTATGGTGTTAACATTGATCAACTGTTCAGGACTTGAGAAAAAAATTTATAATGCGTTCACGAAAAGAGTAAAAATATTATGAATATGGAAATATTCGTACTCTTAACGTTAAAGTATGTAGTGACTGCTAGCTCTATCATTCTCACTTGAAGCTTTCAGTTTATCTAGTGCCCAAATTTTTTGTTCTACTTTAAGAACATGCTAAATTTAATTTAGTTATTCCCAGACTGTTTCAGGTCCAGATCTGTTTTAACTTTTATAGAATATACATATTAAGTATATTGAAAAATTCTCCTCAACATATTCTCCTCTTAATTGGATACATTTATTACAGCGAACCTGCATCGCCTCTAGACCTTTAAAAAAAAGTTTCTTTTTGCTCTGCAAACCAGACCTCCACAGCTTTTATTGCCTCTTCGTTGGAAGAAAATTTACGACTTTTAAAACTTTTTTCCAGTTGAATAAAGACATGATAGTTGGTCGGAGCCAAATCTGGTGAATAGCGGGGGTGTTCTAGTAATTCAAACCCTAAATTACGAATTTTTTGCATGGCAACATGAGATTTGTGTGCAGGGGCGTTTTTCTGCAAAAAAAAACATATGGATAGCTTTCCGCGTCTTTTCTCTTCAATTTTTTCCCGTAGAGTGGTCAGTAATGTCATCTACGGTTATTGTTCAACCTTATCCAAAAAATCACACGAAACTTCTTTGGTCTTGGAGAGGACGGAGGTCATTGATCACCAAGGATATTAAGCATATCTTCATATATCTGCTTACCTCTTAACCCTTTTAAATACAGATACTTGATGATGGCTCGATACTCCAATTTTTCGATTTTCACAATTTCGGTGGACATCTTTTTCTTTTAATTTATTGCGTAACTCTGGTTTACTTTTTTAACGTTCAACTTCACACTGACACTTCTAATGAGTTATTGTTCGTTGCTATGGTAACGCAATATTTTGTTCATGCATGGAACTGGTCTAGGCTAACTAGATACCAATACATCCTCGTATATTGTTTTAACTTCTTTAATTCCCGCTTGATGTCTCATAAGCCCCTTCCATCTTCCCAACGACCATAAGACAAATGTCATTTGTCAACCGCCGCCTACATTTTGGCAACGCCAACACCGAACTTCCTTGAACCCGCACGAGCAAAGGTCCTGCTTCCCATCGACTATCTTGAAGCCAAAACTTAACTTTTATAATTATCTTTACTTTAATTTTCACTTTTTATTAACAAATTGATGTGGTGATCACAGCTTCAAGGACACTACTACCAACTTCCAGTCAGTTTTTTTTATTCGAACATTATTTTAAGTTCAAGTTTAAATTATCCTTTAGGATTGGATAAGCAAAGTTTTTAATCTACCGAGTTGAAGGAGAGTTAGTCCTCTTTAGAGTTTGATCTGAACTTAGTCCTCTTTAGGGTTTGATCTGAATCATCAATCTGGCGACAATTTTCTTCTTTTTGGATGAGGTTATAAATTTGATCCAGATACTTCCGCGCAAAAATATTGAATCTATTATTTCAAGATTGGGTTTTTAATATGCGAAAATGTTCGGGAGGAGACTACAAAGAAGCGGTAGTTGAAGCAATTTGGAACACCACCGCTAAAAATAACTGCAACTGATACGTTAAGTAAAAATCATCCTGTATAAAGTTTTAACAGGATCGATATAGCATAAAACTTTTTAAAAAATATTACGTTCTTTTTAAGTAACGAAAGCTTTTTAGCTTCGCAATGTCCAGCGTAATTCAGCTCGGCAACTACGTGGGTTAGTAGGTGTAAACATTCCAGCTGCATTATTTAGGAATGTTGAATGGAGAGAACGGCACGTGCAAACGGTCTCGTAAACTTATAAACCATCCACATAAATGTAACTCGACTTCTTTTCTCATATTACGTAGTAGAAAAAGCATAAAAACAAAGAATGAGGATGGAGGTCAATGCTGGATTTGTGTTTTCGCTGATACATGCTCAGATTTAAATATTAGTGGCTTGTTCGTTCTCCAAAAACATATAGTTGCAGAAATAGTATTCAATCTAAACAAAGCCGCTCGTTGTATGAAGTTGAGATACTTATTTTATTTGGATTTATTTCAACCACGGAGACTAGATATTTTAACCATTGATAAGTCTGACATCTGATGGATGTCATAGATGCTAGATTAAAATAGAATATTATGCGATAAATTCTAACTCCTGGTTTAATTATAGATAATATAAGATACATAATGCTGGACACTAGATAGAAATCGATTTCAGACTTCGTGTGTATATTCACAGTAGTGTTACATTGGGGTGGCTGGATGGTCAAAAGGCCGGACATATTCAACATCCCGAAAGTTTGCTTAACGTAGATATCAACTGAAATTGTCATTATTTGGGAAAAATAAAATGGTTTCCAATTTCCATGGAGAATGGCAACTGAACGGTATATGTTGCTTCTTCCTTTCAATTTCATCTCCTGCTTCGAATGCTGTGACGTCCTTAGACAGGCTTATTGGTCTCCCTTGTTTTAGTCCCACAGTTCTTGCTCCTACAACTATCTCTGTCTTGGAGACGTCTTACAAGTTTGTCTCAACCAGTAGAAGTGCACCTTTCTGTTTTCGCTACCTGGTAGATTGCCCAAAGTAAGTAAGCTTTCAGCTCTTAGATAGGTTTTGAGCGTCTGGCTTGTGCTGCAATAATCTGCACGCTATAGATTTGGCTTCAGCTTGTATATAAATGTAGTTGAAGCAGATTCAGCAAGACGTCCATCACACTAGGGAGAGTAGTTTGTGTGCTACTCAACAGCATTTCTCAAGACGAAGGAGTTGATCACCCAGTTTATCAAATGATACGACACTGGTAGCGGAGCTTGTCGCTAATGAGTGTTACTCTTGCAAAAAAAAATTTGCTGGTAATAGACCATTAACGAAAAGACAAATTCGGCAGTAATTTAATACCGTCAACCTTAATTCATAATAAATAACGGGCGATAAAGCAGAATATTCTCTGTCATCCAGTACCTTATATCCTAATGTAGTAAATATCAACTACAAAGGTAATCCTTGTTCTTAGAACACAAAGGAGAAACGAGAAGGCAAAACCAATAAAAACATTTGAAACGTTATATCTCAAAATTCAGTCCTCAGTCCTTTCACACATTTCAGCTAGTTTATTATTAAATAAACCTGCCAAAGGATAAAGACTCGACTTCTTGAATCATCGTGGAGCGGTAGGAAAATGCGGGATTTCACGATTTTCTCATAAATAATCGAAACTTCGCTGGGGTGTTTCTATTGTTGAAGTATACGAAGAAATGGTTTTCTTCGTGAATTTTAAGGTTATAAGTTACAAAAAGAGCTGAACAGAACTAGTTATAAATTTAATAAAATTTAATAAAATTATTCAATGATGTTGACAATTCCATCGTCAACATTTTAGTTTTGGGATTCATTCCACACTGTTAACGAAATATCTGAGCTAAAGGTTAAATTGACCTTGTAAATTTACAGTTGATTTTACTTCTATTGGCTTCCAGAAATAACACGTAGGTAGATAACGATGTTATCAACTTCTTTCTTTGAGTTTTTCCAATATAAATATTTTTATCACTTCATACTTGCAAAAATACTATATTTACCTCTTTTCTATATAAACATACCTCTTTTCTATATAAACATGTTTGGCCTTCTCCGAGCTTCTTTCCATTCTTAGACGATCTTTGTCTTTTGCGTGGTTATCGTTTTTGCATGACCTTTTATCGTTTGTATGCTTACACTTAAGTGGAAATAGTTTATAGGCCAGACAAGGACCGTTGGGTTTTTATTAATTGAGAGAAAAAGTATATAAGATCTTTATCGAATATATTTCGCGTTTGAAGCTACCCTTTGATAAATAGTTTACACCCGTAGTCCCTGAGGTCAGTTGGTTTTGACTGAAGTTCATATAGATTCTTCACATAAGAAATAGCCACGTGAAGTTTGACAACTGTCTTGCGCAAAAACCAAAATCGGTCTTGTTTATCTATGTAGGCTGGTAGCGACTGTTCCATGCCGTTGGCGTTATAAACGCCGACAGCCATTTTATTATTGGCATTTGAAGTTGTGTTTGAAACAAACTGGCAAACTGTGGAATATTTTTAATTTTTAAATATTTCAAAAGGTTTATCTGTGTGTTGTGCGTTTTATATGATCTAAAGCCAAGTCTCCTAAAAATCTTGTTAGTGTTAAAGAAAAAATTATCCAGATAATTTTTTACTGAATATAGTAACCAATCAAATTACTTAATTTCAAGTCATGTGTCAAATTTCATCCAATCACCGCTGTATTACAGCAATAATACCCTACATGTGGTGTTTTCAGTTTGGTGTTTATTTTTTATTAAAAATTAATTGAACGTCAAACAACTGGATTAAAAATGTCGCGAATATTTGGTATTGCATCTAACCATTCAATTAATTTACCAATTGTACTTCTCACAACTGTAGTTTTGGATAAAAATGAGTAATATTTGTTTGATTATAACTAATAAATTTATTAAACGTCGGATTGACAATCAATTTTTTGATATCTACAAAGTATCTTATCGAATACTCCTCGGGTCTTGATAAATACTCAAAATTTTGTCGTAGAGAATCCTCCAAGCGTGTTGCTCAAAGATAATAGCCCTCGGCCTGCAGCCTTGGGCTATTATCAATCAACACGCTTTCAGCATTCTCTATGATAAAATTATCTCGGTATTATCAAGACCCTAGGGGTATTACTACTGATAAATACATACAATGTAGCATTAGCAACGAGGTAAAAGAAAAAGGAAGGAAGTTAAGCGTGATAGTGATTTAACCAACTTTCGACGGAAGTCGCCGTATTGAGAAGCAACATTAGTGACATTAGTCATCATTATTCTTGTGTCAAGATAGAAAACCTTAATATACCTACTGAAATGTGTTAAATTGAAAAGCCACGTTGAAAAATTAGTGATTTTCAATATTAGAAAGGTTATTTTATGAGTATTAGTATGAATTTAAATTGATATTGAGTTCAATAGTGTTATAAAGTTTTTGAATGTACCAAAATCTAGTATCAATTCTCTAACAACAAAAAGCACCACCTTAAAAATATGCATATGAGAGTTTTTTGTTTCTCCTAATTGAATAATTTAATGTACGCGTCTGGTTTGTTTACGGAAATCGGCCATATTCAGAAGCCACTATGGTCGACGATTCTGTATACTGTTATATTCTTACCTCTTTTTTTTACCTCGTTGGGCATTAGCTACAAAATGTGAAAACGTTATAGGGGCCATCCATAAAGTATGTCACACGAATTTGAACCCCTTACCCGTCCTTGTCACAGGTTGTCACATTTTTATAACCCCTCTCCTGATGTGACGTCACACATTTTTTAAATTTATGCATATATTTAAAAATAATCCAGAGATAACAGCTACTTCCATTTTTCACTTATTTTTATTACATAATAATCTAATAAAAACAACATAAAGTTCAACATTTCATAAAACCGAAAAAACAAACGACTAGTTAGAAAACAATAACTTATTAATTATATTAATTGAAGATAAAAATAGTATATTATTAAACGAGCAACTTATGATAGCCATAATCCACGATGGGTGACGTTTGCGTCACGAGCCGCAGGCGAGGGGCGCAAGTCACCCAAGTGAATTATGGCCATAAATTGCGAGTAGAATACTATACTTTGTCCACGATACTTAATTTATTTATCAATAAATAAAAGTCAGTAGCGATTTGGCATATTACTAACCTCAAAATGTTGTGGCAGCTACTTCAAATAATTTGACATATATAGAGATGGGCGATACTGTAGAAAGTATCAATACAACGTACCGTTATAAATATATTGTTTTAAAATACTTAATATTAGAAAATATCGTTATGAAAAGTATCAATACTAAAAATTACAATATTTTATAGATACGATATATGTCAGAAACAAATTTCCTGAACAAAATACACATATTTAATAGTTTATTCCATATTGTACCCCCATCTCTAGTCGTGAATTATGAACCATAATTCACGACAGTTGATATATGGGTACCATATACCTTTAGCTAGGAGGTAAAATATTGACTTATTATTAGGTGGTCGTGGACAAACTCAATTATCGAGTGCATGAGAGATAATCTCATAGCGAGAATGCTAAATTATTAATAGATATAGATCAAGTTCGTTAATTTTTCAATTCACATCCAAACTTTGCGTTCTAGTATTTTAAATTTTAACATGGGACGTCACAAAACTCTTGACCCCCCATGCCCCTTGTCACACGATGTCCCCATTCACGTATGACGTAATTTATGGCTGGCCCCTAAGCTACTGATTTGAAGTCCAATGTCAATTTTACAATATGGCATTGGTTTCGACAACAAGTTCGCGTATACGACTGCAACTTCACGTGGGCTCTTCTTACGTGGAACGGAGTCTAAAAGTATATTATCAACAAGCAAATAATGAATAATGAATAATACATTTTGTTCATGAATAATCTTCAATATTGGTCCTATTCATCTTGTGACCTGTTCAATATCCATACACATTATTCACGTCATAATACTGGAAGAAGCACATGAAAGAAGTACATGTAAACATTATATATAGCCGTGGATAAATATCTCTATTGAACTAAATTCTCCAAACGCCCTATATTTCTAGCTAAAGACTTTTGTTAGGTATACCCTTGCCTCTTCCGCCCTTTATATCAGTCTACACCACTGGTTCTCACATAATATAATTTCAAATGTTATATGTTTTAGATTTACAGACAAAAGTAGAATTATCGATAAAAAAAACGTCAAGTTGAATCAATACCAAACATTAAAAAGACATTAAAAACACTCACATTTATTACCAACAAACGACATATCACTGAATAAGTCAATTTTATAAATGAATTATGAATGCAAACGGGCATCGAACGAGTAGGTATTTAATCCAATGTTTGCCTTCGTTTGTACTACGCTTCCATTTTGCCTTGGAGAAATAAATACGTTATCATTAGCAGACGGACTTATTTTGAAACTGCAATCCACGACACAAAACAGTCTAACCTATAGAAGTGAAAGTTTATAGGATGACCTTGAATACAAAAATGAGGTTTCAAACCCATCCACCTGAAGCGCTAGTTGCAATAGAGTTGTCGAAACAGGCCTGGCAGCTAAGGCCTTTAGCACGAAAAGAAGAAAATATTTTAAAATTCATCAAAGCTGTCATATAGTTGTTGTCACCGTTGTCACCTTTTGCCATTTACTGCTGTTATTTGTGTTTTAATTAGGTACTGTAAGTCTTATCAAGTGTGATAATTTATAATATTTATAATGGTTGGTGTGAAGTGTTACGTTCCTGGGTGTACAGACATTACATCAAAACGACATTGGTTTCCCAAATATGACCCTTTGTTGTTGAATGAATGGGTTGCCTTTATTCGCAATCAAAAACTAAAGGAAGTAAGCGCTGAACAGATTTATAGATCCTACAAAGTTTGCAACAGATATTTTGAACCACAATATATTGTTATTGGGACCAAAAGGGGCCTCACTCGCAAGGCTGTTCCTACAATCCTATCAGGATTGATCAAAAAGTGATGGGAAATACGTAATATTATCACTCTTAGGCATTAGTTAGCGCGTGGTAAAATGTAAATTGCATTTAGGAATTCCTAAAGTCGTTTTAGGTATTACCTTACTAGGAAATGGTTAGTGAAATCGGGCATTAGTCATTCAAAAAACAAACTTCCATTAAAAAAAATACTATGAAATAGTTCTGAACCCATCCACTGCGAACGCTGAAATTCTTCTTCCCTTAGTCTGTTTTTCGGCCTTATCTGCCTTGCCTATTTCGACAACTCAATTGCAACTAGCGCTTCAGGTGGATGGGTTTGACACCTCATTTTTTTATTCTAGGTAATCCTATTGGACTTTCACTTCTATAGGTTAGACTGTTTTGTGATCCACGATAATATTCCAAATGGAAATGTCAATCATTTTTGTGTTGTATGCTTATACAGATTCGGCAATTCCGTATAGCCATTCTGTGTGAGAGATAGAGAAGAGAGGAAGCTATAGAATAACAGAGAGACAATGTCTAGAGAAGCAAGTGTTTCGTGGAGGGGAAGTATGCTGTTCTCTCTTGGACATATATAATTTGATTTATAGTGCTCACTGTTGCTCCCATTTGAGATTCTACCCATAGAAGATAAATATTCAACAAGCCTGTATTTAGCTGGAACGATTAATTTTTAATGGCGTGAAAGTCACAAAACTAGCGAAATAATAATGGAGAGAAAAAGCTGAAAATTATAGTTTGTCAGATTCCCGTATTTTCACTCTTTATTCCTGATAGATTTACTTAATTTTTGACTTTACAATTGACATTTCATCCACAAATTTTCTGTTCTTTATCTTTTGCCATTAATATAATCTATTTTGGGGAAGCTAAAGATAGTTTTATTGTTGTCCACTATCTCTAGCATCTAATTAGATTAATTTTATTCCCAGCTTTTTTTTCTTCCACCTGATAACAGGACTCTTATAAATTATTAATTAACCAATTCAAGTGACAGCTTCTTTAATAGCCACTTTCAACGATGTTTGGTAGAGACGTTGTCGCAAAGCTCATGGGTTGGTGGCGCAACTGTCACCTGTCACCTGTCACACTTGTCATTAAACTATTTTAGGCCAATAACAATCAATAACTGGTAAATGCATTTGGTAAATTTTTCATTATCAATGGTTATATTTTTTGGTTTTTATTTAACTTCACTTTCTAAATTCATATTTATCGATTAATCAGTGAATTAAAAACTTTTAGTTTCAAATAAAATGGTAATATTTAAAACTATTTTGGGTATTACAGTTTGAGCCTTCGGTAATTAAGCGTTTGACAGTGATCCGTATTGTGCTAAGGGCCAACTGCACCGGTGCTACTCAAGCATTTAAGTAAGACTTAAGTCCTACTTATGTGAAAGAGAGGTTATGTCTTGTCACTTGGCAGGGCAAATTATCAAAATATAGAGAGGTTAGTTTATAAATCAAACAAAATGGAATAAATAATGGATAGAGCCTTTTTATTTGTGTATAATTCTTTTAAGGTATCATTGTTTCTGGGTAAAGCTACGGGCGCATTGGCATTGAACTCTTTAGTTATTTTATCCCATTTTATCCCATCTTTTTCTGCCCACGTTATCCTATCTGTTTTTTACACACTTTTTATATTTTGCCACACAATGCATCAAATATACAGTTTCGTCATTAGTGACATTAGGGCCGAGGCGGGCAGGCATATCCATGTTTTATCCATGAGCACTGGGCATAAATCACGGGGAGACGCAGCTCTTCATTTACTTGGTTATATTTCATATATTGTTTATATCACAGAATACACCATCCCAAGAAGAAACGAAGCTTGTGCTATTTTACAATTCATTTTCTGAGTGCGCATGTCTGACAGTCGCCATTTTAAGCCCGTTATCTGTCAATGACATGTGATATTATTGTCTACCGAATAATTTTCTTTGTTGTAAGCTTTTTGATTATTTACATATTTTTTGTGTTTGAACGGTAAAATTTGTTTAAAAAATTACATTTATTAGTTATGGCGCCAAAAGCTTGTGCAATTCGTGGCTGATAATAAAACACAACAAAACTTCGATAACTATGGTGAAAAGTTTACTGTCGTTTCTTTTTTATAACTTCGTTGTCACAGATATCAGTACATTTTCTCTGGGTGTAAAATTTAATTCAGAATCTGGCGAAGTGTAACTTTTAAATATATAAAATAAATAATAAAAACCACCAGGCAGGATTTCGAAAGAATCGATCAACTACAGACCAACTCGTATATCTCGAACATACCATACAAGAATCTTTCAGAAAACGAGAACATACTGTCGCTGTATTTTTCGACCTTGAAAAGGCCTACGATATGACATGGAGGTATGGAATTATGGAAAAACTTCATGACTGGGGATTCCGGGGTAACTAACCTCTGTTCATAACTTCTTTCTTATCTGAAAGAACTTTCAGAATAAGAGTGGGCGACACTCTATCCTCGCTCAAACCCCTAGAAAATGGAATCCGCAAGGCTCCACTTTCAGTGTTACGCTCTTCGCTATCGCAGTGAACCACATAGCTACCTAGGTCGACCCGACAGTCGGAATTTGTTTATATGTGGATGATCTGACGATAGTTGCTTCTGCACCTACCATTGGATTCGCTACCCGTAAGCTACAACGATCGATAGACCAGATTGTCCAAAATGATAGATCAGTGGGATATAAGTTTTCAAGAGAAAAAATGAGCTGTGCTCATTTCTGCAGACTACGTAGGCCTCACATTACATTAATAACACATTAATTGAATGCAAGGAATCATTTTTGATTCAATACTAACTTGGCGCAAACATGTAGAAAGTTTGGTAGTGCGGTGTAAACAGTCGATGAATATAATAAAATGCCTTGCCAATAATAGCTGAAGAGCTGATGCAGACACCTTATTAAATGTTTACCGGTTTCTTGTACTCGCTAAGATAGACTGACTACGGGTCAATAGTTTATTCATCGGCACGGAAATCAACGCTGAGTTTATTGGATCCCATACATCATGCAGGTATAAGGTACTCAATGGGTGCTTTTCGTACAACACCCACTGTATTTGTAGTAAGACAGGATTCCCTCCTTCACGGTTACACCGCCAAAAATTACTAGGAAATTACATCTCCAGAATACGAGCACAACCCAACCATCGAAATCTTTCGATTTTGTTAGAAGAACACGGCGGATATGCTGGTAGATCAGCTATTACAAGACCAGTGGGAATCAGAGCACGTGAAACTCTACAACCCCTGGAATTGCATAGCTTGACTATTCTCTCATTGAATAACTTCGAAGTTCCTCCATGGCAGCTGCCTAAAATTTCTATATGCTTAGATCTGACTGTCTTTCCTAAGAATTGTACTGCCCCATTAGTGTACCGACAGCGCTTTTTGGAAATCTCTCACAAGTTTCCAAGGTCATCAATTTTATACACAGACGGATCTAAAACATCAACCGATACAGGCAGTGCTATATCCGTTGGTAATCAAACGTTCTATTGGTCCCTGTCACCTTACGCATCCATATTTACAGCTGAACTTTATGCTATTTGGCAGGCACTTCAGTTTTGCAATATGGCAAGACAAAATCAAGAAACCATGATCGTCTGTGACTCTCTCAGTGTCCTCGAATCAATTTCAAACCCATTTTCAGATGATCCACTAGTCAAGATAATATTATTTTCCATACATCACCTCCATAATATTGGCAAATATGTTAAATTTATACATCAAGCCATGTCGGTATAAAAGGCAATGAAAACGCGGATTTAGCAGCTCGTGATGCTGCTGAGAAGAAGACAGTCGACGTTACAGTTTTGAGGGCAGATTACATAAAAGGGCAATATAAATCTCTATTGAAAATAATGTGGCATCAAGAATGGAATCTAGTGAACAACAGCCTAAAGTCAATAAACTCTGGTGGGCCTTGGCGACCTCCAGAAGCACTGCCCAGGGCTGACAGAGTGAAGATTCACAGATTAAGTTTCGGGCATACACCATTAACCCTTAGAAGGACAAGACATCCCGATATGTCTTCATTGTGGGGAATTAACCACAGTGTCGCATATTATGTGAATGTCCAGGATATGGAAATATGCGGCAGATTTTTAACATATCTGATATTCTCGCAGACAATTTCACGAACGCCAACAAAATTCAAAATGTATTAAAATACTTAAAATCAACCAACCTCTTCAATAAAATATAAGTATTGTAATCGAAAACGATCAGCCTTTGTTCTTCAAATTCAGGTGCTAATGATCAGAGAAATCGATGCACCTAAATAAAAAAAAAATAAATAAAAATTGTATATTGAAGCACCATACTTATTGTAGTTTTTTATCATCATTTACTGAAATTCTTTCCATTGTAAACTGATATTATAAATATATAATCTATTATTATTGTATTTTTTTTTAGACTCCTATCCTACATAATATACATACATAAATACACATATAATTTCGATTACAATATAGGAAATAAGCATCATTTGGTTAAACAATAGCTCATTATTTTTAATAATGGATGGTACTCCAAAAACAGAAGCTGAAACTTATATTTATATATGTTTCACAATATTTGTTAAGCTGTTAAATTAACTTTGACAATTCATAAATTGAGTTTAACAATTAAAACTTTGTCGAAACAAGTCATAAAAATAAACAATTATTATTTGAGATTCTTTGGTTCCACTTTTTTGCGTGTAATTAACATTTAATTTACATTTTTTAAACAATTTTCTCACTGTAACTTGATCTGTTATCTGTCAACGTCAGTTTGAAGGTCACGAAATTTTGCCCCCAAAACAACAAGGGATTTACGCCGCCTTTCGTTTCTTGCTTAGCTGGTGTATTCTGTGTTTATATTTTATATATAATTGTCATTCTCATTATCAGAATTCAGTGTCACATTCCAATTTTTACCAAAATCAAAATCCGTGTCCGCCTGTCCACATCCTGTCTTTAGACGACTTAGCTAAATGAGACATGGTGCAGTTGAATTACACCAAGATTTACTTAATGAAAAAAGTTTCACTTGTATTACTTAGAAGAAGAAACGGTGCAGTTGGCCATCAGTTTTAGCAATTATAAGTAACTATGAGTTTAGTGTGACCTACTTCAAATTGGACTGGCCTATTAGCAAAGTCTTCGATTGTCAGCATTCTATAGGAATTTTATTTGAAATACAGTAATGGAAAAATGAAAAAAGCAAACGTAGCAAATGTTGATTTTACAATAGTAAATTCCAATTCAAGAAACTCAATTTACTTTTTGTCCCGTTTTTGATACAAAATTATTAATTAAATTATACATTTGAAGGTGGGTACCTTATAATCTGAGCATGTATAATTCAGAAATTGTATTCTTACACTTGAGATGGATAAAAAAATGTTAAAGATGATAGTTCGAGCTGCTGCAGTTCAAGAAAGTAAAATGCCTAAAGTGTATTCCTATTTCGTTTCCAAGACGAACCGCCCTCATCAAATAGTGTACGATCAAGTTAGGCTAGTTGATATATTTATGGTAATAAATTGAAGGCGTCCTCGCTATGTCTATCTTCTTGCTTTATGGGTCATTTTTCTCGTCTCTAACAGCTTTAGAAATAAACCTTGACATCGAGGATAACAGGAGAATCAATTTAGAGCCCAGTGAAATGGGAAAAGCAAAGGATGTGTATGCGTGGAGTAGATGGAACGGCATTAGCGAAATAAAAGTGTAGAAACACTCACACACAGGAATATTTATCTTCGCTAGTTTTGCGTAAGACTGTGATGTATTACGTAGTGAATTGGACGTATAGTGGAAACGTCGCCACTGCTACATTCCTCTTTCCGCTCCATGGAAGCGCCGGAATTTGCTAATGTTTTCAGCTGCGTTACTCTTAGTTTTCAAAGGGTATTGCTTCCCAACGATTCAAAATTTAGATTTTAACCCAAAAATTGATTAAATTCATCATTTAATTCAGCTTAAACCCTCTTTAAATCGATACTGTAACCATTTATTGCTTTTCAAAAATTCGCTGGTAGAAAAAAAAGAAGTGTGTGAAGTTTTATATTTTTGACCAATGTGAATGTTGAAAAAAAAGTCTGATAACGTAAGATCAGGTGATCGTCCTGGTCATTCTATCGATATTCGCCGAACGTACCCTTTCAGAATGCTACTATGTCCACCTATGACTGGGGATTATTTTTGAATCAAAACAAATGTTTAATTTGCTCATAATCTGCTTTCTGGAATGCTTTTTCATTGTCTATTCAGAAAGCAAATCTCTTTATTAAAAGATGTTAGTTAGTCGCCTTTAAAATGTAAAAGAGACCCAAACAATACAAAGAAGGTATTTATTATTCTATTCTCTTATGTGATATTAATACCCTGCTTATTACTTTAATATTGCATTAACAAAGATCTTAACTTTGGGAATTTAACAAAATAATAATAGCCAACGAGCTTAGATTAGATTTTCATGTCCGTGCTATCAAAGACATATTTGAAAGAGAGTTCTTAGAGAAAGATTATTCAAAATTCCTTTTGTCTAGACTTATTAATAATTTGAATATAAAAAAAGAGATTTCGTCTTCGAAAAAAAAAGCTTTTGACCCCTCTACCTCATGTCAAACAATGTCACATTCCGCTAAGACCTTCAGCCCCTTTAACGTGTGACGTAATTTATGGATCACCCCTTCTCAATCAAAAATTCTTGTATCACAAAATTGTCTAGTTTTTTCGTTTTTAGTGATAAAGCGACCGACAGGATCATTGAAATAAATTATAAATCGTCCTCCTTGACCTTATAGAGCGTTTGAGAATATTTTAAACTTCAAAATCCATACTTTGAACTATTTTAATTCATTTCATACGAAAAATGCGCTCTTGTATTTACCACATCCCCGTCGAATTTCAGCGGCTGCAGCGGTGGCGGTGGCGGCGGCGGCGGCTGAACAGCATCTAAAACCAATAGAATTTTGCCGGGCTGAGTGCTGGAGTAGGGCCAATTGAAAGTCTTTGTTGGTGGGGTACTGAATGCCGACATCCTTTGACACCATCGACTAAAAATCCACCTCTCGAACTGGAAATCGACGGTAATTACGAAACTTTGTGACGACGGGATGCTGTCGAAATGATCTTTTGGTTTACGGTCACGAGAAGGAGAGGTTATTAACGAGCAAAGGCGGAACAAGGAATTCTAAATACCAATTTGGAAATTTTAAATAAAATGGTTGATAAATGAACCCAGAAATGCTGATGATATTTCAAGTTTCTTAAAATTTGTAATTATTTTTCATTTTGAAAAACAATGAAGCTATTTTCTAAAAGAAATATCCGTTTTTATTATTCACATTGATGTTATTGTGAAGCTTCCCCAAGTTTAACCTCACATGATTGATATAAACATATCAAAGCTGGGGGATTATAATTGAATTAGTCGACAGGTGCAGAAAGGGAAAATGAATAAATATAATAATCGGATAACCCAAGCAGCTTCTAATCAATGCGGAGGGAAAAACGAATGAAAAACTTAAATTTATAATCAATTTGATTATGTAAATTGGCGAGCAAACTGAAGTTGCTAAGTGATATTTAATTCAGGAACAAAGTGAAACAAGGCAAACGACCAACAGTTTCATTAATTTAGAAATATTCTGAAGTTGACGTCAGCATGTTCAAGCATATGCGGCGCTAAACTAGACTACATTTTAGTTTTAAAGTAAACATGTAAAGAAGCAGAGATATAGCCCTCGGCCCATTTTAATGCCTAGGGAAAATGGGGATTGAAAACAATGAACATTTAATATTCCTGTACGAAGCTTAACAAACAACCAAGACAGGTAAATCCATATAAACTACAAGAATAAACAATGTAAAATGATTTGAGTAATTATTTAAAGTCGTAGGTGAAATATTAATATTTAAATGAATATTAACATACCTAAAATTATACTTAGATAAATCCCATTTTTCGTGTTTTCTAAAAGAGGGGTGAATTTTTATGACAAGAATCCTAGTCAAAACAGACAGTTCCTATGTAAGACATACCGTAGTGAGTCTGGATGATGATGTTAGAGATAGTTCGATTTTGAATTTGAAAACGGTTTTGAAACAGTTATAAGTGCGGAAAGTGATTCTTTCCCACACGCGACTGCAGAAATGTTTTTAAAAGACTATTGCAAGTATTCAACACTACTGGAAGCATGCAATATACAAAAAATTCTAGACGAAAATCTGCAATTACAGACAATTCAGAATTTTAAGTAATGGGTGCGCTTATTGAAAATCCACAACTAGTCAAAGATGTATCAGTGAGCAAGTAGGTATAACCAAGAGAAGTGTGTGCTAGGATTATTAAAAAACACAAATTTCATCCCTACCATATTCAAATGCACTAGCAACTATTTGATGGGGACTTTGAAAATCGTATTGAGTTTTGTTTATGGGTTATGGACAAAGTGGCAGGGTCTGAAGGTTTTTTTGATTTTGTTCTGTTTACGGATGAAGCTATGTTTCATAAAAACGGTTTATTAAACATACATAACTTTCATTACTTCAACGACGAAAATCCGCATTACTTCCGAAGTGTTGATCATCAATATCGTTGGTCATTGAATGTATGGGCAGTAATCGTTGGAGCCCACACAAACCACATGGAACGCTACCTGGAAGAAAATTTCGTAAATTTTTACGTTACAAACTACCCGAACTTTCAGATGACGTTCCACTAGCTACAAGACAAAAAATGTGGCTGCAGTCAGATGGTGCGTCTGTTGATTACAGTGTAATTGTCCGGCGTTACCTGAACAATATTTTTCCACAAAAATGGATTGGGCGAGGGGGTCCTTATCTTTGGCCGGCAAGGTTCCCATGCTTGACGCCATTAGACTATTTTCCTTGAGGTTACATAAAAAGTATTGTCTACAATACAGAGCCAACCACTCCTGAGAACATGAAAGATAGGATAAGGAGAGCGTTTCAAACAGTAACATCAGAAATGTTAAAGAAAGTGAACAATAGCTGTTTTAAAAAAAGGGTTCAAATCTGTATCCAACAAGATGGGCGTCACTTTGAACACCTTCTTTAAATTTTTTGTAGTTATTTTTTTTATAATTTCGAAGCTTATTGTATCTGTATGCCCAAAAATAGAGTACTTACCCTCAATAAAATTCTAATTCAAGAAACCTTCAATTTATCAATAATGAATCATACAACAAAGCACTCAAATAATTGAATTTTGAAAAGCAAATTTTAAATTTCTCGAAAACTATCAGAGTTAGATATAGGCAACCCTAATACCAACTGAAAGGTAATAAATTCCCACGCCTGACACACTAAACAGATACAGGGTGTTCCATTTAAATTGGGCCAACAATTTAGGATGGTTAGTGTTATACTGTCATATTAAAAACACCCTTTGTATGATAGCATACCAGTAGATATTGGAAACAGAATGTTGAAAGCTTCCAGTTAAATGGTGTGAAGGAAATGTGGTTATTCGTTTTTGTTTTGTGTGTTATTGTGTTTTTTCGGAGGGTCTACAAATTATGTAAAATCGATTTATCCTGGAAACTGAACTAGATAGGTATAGGAAAATGTTGATGAACTTACATTATTTTTAATAGACCAATCCAAAAATGTGATTAAATACAGGGTATTCCATTTAAATGAACCTAACTTTGATACGGCACGCTTTTTTGGAGCACCCTGTATATTCCGAAATATTTTTAAATTATAGTCCTAAGTAATCTACTCAATTCTACGTCAAATTTTTTCTAATTTTATTTGCTGTTAAGACGCCAGAGAATAGTTCGTTCATAGTGCCCCACCCTGTATAAAAAAGTATACCAACCCATTTTTCAAAAGTTATTCTATTTCAACATGCATAAACTGTAACCAAAAACTATTAATTATTATAAATATTAATATTAAAAACACAATTTGTTGTATTCTGTAATTTACTTAAAATTGCCGGTCCAGTGGAGTTATTTGGTGTTAACTGGTAAGTAGATGACGTCGATGAGGATGGCATCGGCTGCAGGTCACATAAAGATGACGATGAAGGTAACGGCAACGGTTTTAAGTCATTTGTAGATGAAATAATTTTATTTTATATATTTTCCTTATATCAAACCCGGGTGGTTTGATAGTTGTTTTGTGACACTACTTCAAAGAATGTTATATCAAAATATCTTCATTATTTTATATTTTCAAAAAAATTGAAAATGCAACGAAAAGCTAGAAAATATGTATTTTATATATATATTTCATTTGATGGACTATTTCGTAAATATTTATTTATCTGTTGTAACAATAGTTATAACTTCCGAAGTAAAAAACTATCTAATAAGGTCAAAATTTGCATAATTTTACTTTCAAAACTAAAATGCGTGCGGAAAAGTGGGATAAAACGTACGGTCGTAGAAAAAAAATATATATAGAGAAAGGAGGAGGTGAACTACTTCTTGACGCAGGTGCTAACTGGAGATGGGTCTAGAAGATTGGAAAAAGAGAGACTGGAGTGTGCGAGAGGTGTGAAGTGGAGGGTGATGTGGGACATGTGTTTAGAAAAACGGGAAAGATCTGAGGAAGTTGGAAAATAAACTAGGGAAGGAGGCGTATTGGGAAAACATGGTGGAGATAATGTTGAGGGACGAGGAAAAATGGATAGAGGTAATTAGCGTAGTGGAGTGCATGATTAGGTAAAGAGGACTTGATATGGCACGTGGAGAGTAGCCCGTCTTGAAGTATGCTAGGATAGTTATTCCAAGGCAGGAGTAACTATCATGACTTTCCCATCTCGGCCCGAAAAAAAAGATATGGAGAAAGAAAACGTTGATCCTCGATTTGTAATAAAATGCTGCATGCAAAGTAGGTAAAACGCCCAGGGTGCACGGCCGAAAATGACAGCTAGTTGCCACGCGGTATATTCACTCTTTGCATTTGACTATTTGACTTACTTAATCTTTTGCAAAATTACGTTTTTTTTGTTTTAAATGTTTATAAAAATTTCGAGACAAACAAATATATCAGGTTAATACTATGTATTGTCCTTTACCTGATGCTCTATTGTTTGGTTTATTTTATAAGGTTTTTCACTGAAAAAACAACAAAATCAGAACAGCTCTCCACAAAACCATAAATTACAATTTAACTTCTGTATGTCGCTATCAAAAAGCCAATAACAATATACCGGATGGGAGATGCAGGTCTTCTGTGGTTTTCCTGCATCATGACCGGAGAAATAATAGCGAATTTCGCGATTATTGGTCCAATTAGCAGAATAGCCATCCTTTAACAGGGAGATCAGCCACAGCTGTCCCTATCGGGATTAGAGTCATAGAAACGTTATTAACTCTGGAGAGGATTTAAATCGTTTAACAGGGTGTAAAATGAACTGTTATTTTTTGCAATTAACAATCAAAATGTTGAAAGTTGTATATTTTCAAGTTGTTTGAATAAAAACAAATTAAATTGTTTCATTCCATCAAATGTTAAATACCCCCAAAAGGGATGAAAGCAATGATTGGAATCTATTGAATTCAGTTCATCTTCTATAATAGTCGATACATTAATTTCACAAAAGCCAATGACAGCTTCCGATCAATTTCGTTTAATGAATAGTCCCATTGGCTTATAAATTATTTTCTAATTTTCAAAAGTCATGTTTCATGAAACAATAATCTTGAAGGGCGAGGTTTGAGAGAAACAGGAGGCTTTTACTCGAGGGCACAAGGATGAAACCGTGTCCCTTGTGAAATATTGTCGAAGTTAAACTTGAATCGCCGGACATAATAACGAGGATGCTGGACCATGATTTCGGAAAATGGAAGTTTTGGATACAAAAAAATAGGATCTTGGTCATTCCTAAGAAAATGCTGAATTTTTTCGGCGCTGTTTTGGATACAAAAAAATAAGTTCTTGGTCATATAAGTGTCTATGCCTTAGAAAGGGCTGTATTTTTTTCGGCACTGTAGCAGAATAGCGTCAGTCAAAATAGCGCTAGGTTAAGACAGCGCAGGACAAAATAGCGTTGCACAAAAATAGCGCAGAACAAAAACAGCGTAGGACAAAATAGATTTCGACAAAATAGCACATTGCAATGATGAACATTGCATGAGTCTGCCTTTAATAATGATATAATAGTTTTCTACACTTTGATCTGTGTTAGTTGGTCGGAAAGCGATATGTGTTTAATTGACTTATGAAAACTAGATTATTATGACTATTATTTATGGAAAATATTTTAATCCAAATCATGCTAATTCGGCACTATGGTCTATTTTTATGAATGAGATGGTAGTAAAATGATGAGAATATCTTTATAGCTGCGTACACATGACTAGAAAGTCAAGAAAACATTGTATTATATTTCTCAGTTTAGATGATTTGTTTTTTGTTTTGAGAAATTACCAAATTACACGATTCATTATTTGGAATTGTTCTTCGATAATCACATTCATTGATTTACAGACTCATGTGTAATTTTTTGTTTTGAATGAGGTTTAGTAATGGGTTCTCATTAGACCCTTAATCTCTTTCTGCTCCTAATGATTTTTGAAAGATGGGTTCTCATAAGACCTTAATATCAAGTTTATTTTACTATTTTTATTTAGGAAATTTACATATTTGTTTTGGGACCTTACCAAATTACATAATTTATAACAATTGTCACAAATTAATATACATTCCTTGATATTTACATTTATACCTAATTGTCACAATGTTAGTTCTGTGCTCACTTTGGATAACTTGAGTTCTGTGCTCTCTTAACTGCCACTTGTAATAATTAAATTTAGATTTGTTTTTTTGTTAACTTCAAATTGATGTACTGTCACTTCAAAATCCGTTCTTCCAACACATGTAGTTGTTTTAAAAAATAAAAATGTTTAGAAGTTTACCCCAAATAGGGGGATATTTTAAATTTAATGTAATTTTAAAAAATTTGTATGGTTGTGTAGTTAATGTGTTGTCGACTTTTCAATTTGGTTTTTTGTAATATATACTTGACGAGTTAATAATTTCCGATTTTATATAATTACAACTATTATGTATTACTTACTTGCAGGTATCGCACTAATGATGGCGCCACCACAATTTTCCTCCTTTCGACTGACACTTTTTATGTACAGTTTGTGCTCCTTATATCTACTCTCCATGGTTTAGTTAGTATTTCAGTTTGAAAATTAAAAGCCGACAATCTCGTGAACTTTAATAAGAATGGAAAAAACTAATTCCAACCCTAAGTCAAATATCGTCAATTTGAAAAGATTCCACTCAAGTTAAAACTAAAAAATTTAAAATTTCAACTCAATAATCACCTTTCGTAAAAGCTTTTTCAATTACACGACGACGTCCAAGTTTAAGAAGAAAAAACTCACCATCAACGTTTAAACTTAAAAAAAAAAAATGCAATTTGCTCGAAAATATAAACTTCCTTTATTCTTAATATGGATTCAAGAGGAAGGATAGGCATTTTCTAAACCGGATTTACAAGAGCTGACAACTCCCGGAAGTTTTCTCGAGACTAATGTGTTCAGTGGCGGGCAGTGGCTTTGAAGAGACACAAAAAGTGAAAAATGTACGTATTATAGTCACATTAAACAGTAAATAGAGGAATTGAAAATGGAGCTTTTGCACTCAGGTATTGAAGAAGCAAAAAAAAGATTTACCGGACAAATATTCTGTGCGAAAATGAGGCACATATCTGGAAGGATCGGATTTAACGAATTTAGAAACTAATTTGTGTAATAAAAAAATAGAATTTAATATAATTGATAAAAATTTGGAAAACATAAATTAAGTTTGTTGCTGTTACTTCATGTTAGTTGTCAGTTTGACATTTTGTAAAAAAGTCTAGACGGAAGGTTATTAGCCAGATTGATATATTTTAGTTTCATTTTAAAAAAATGAGTGATTCAAGTTCTGAAGAGCTACCAAGCGATATTGAAGAGGCAGCAGGTAATGCTCTATTATCAGTAATTCCCAAAAAGTCAAAGGCAGTTTATGATTAGGCATACGAAAAATTTGTTACGTGGTGTGATGGGAAGAAAATTGAACATGAGAAAGTTTTACTTGCATATTTTGAGGGTAGAAAGATCTAAAAGTTTCCACATTATGGACACTTTACTCAATGTTAAGGTCTGAACTGAATCTGAAAAGGAAAATTGATATTAAAAAATATACAAATTTGGTAGCATATTAAAAGGCAAGCGGACGGGTACAGGTGCTAAAAAGTCAAAAGTTTTTATTAAAGAAGATTTTGCCAAATTTTTAGTGGAATACTTAATGGCTAAGGTTGCAATGATAATTGGAATGGCAGGAGCATCCAGAAAAGCAGAATTAACATTTCTTCCAGTTGAAAATGTTATAGACGAAGGAAGCCATTTTCGTGTTGATATCCCACCTTCAAAAACAAAAGTTATACGGCAGTTTGCAATTACCATTGGAGACATTGAAAATACGAATCTTGTTGAAATATTAAAATATATTAAGTTGCGTCCCCAGGTTCTTGAACACAACAGATTTTTTGTAAAATATGCCAATGGAAAATGTACCAGAAATCCTTTGGGGATTAACATATTTAGCAGTCTGCCAAAAGTTATTGCACAATTTCTTGGTCTTTCAAATCCTGTTCTATATACTGGCCACTGTTTCAGAAGAAGCTCTGCCACTTTCCTAGCAGACATTGGCGCTGATAAAATTTGAAATTAAAGAGGCATGGAGGTTGGAAATCTACCTCTGTTGAGGCGGGATATGTTGAAAATTCCATGAATAATAAAAAACTTATAGCGCAAGAAATATTTGGTTAGACATCTAAGGCAATGTGCGACGCTTCCCAAATAACAGCAAGTTCGAGTAATAAAAAAAATAGTCGTCCGGAATTAATTTGAATAATTGCAATAATTGTGTAATATTTATAATAATTAATTTATTTATAATTTATGTTTTTAACTTGTATTATAACAGTTTAATAAATAGAATAATTCTTTTTGTCACTAATTTTGAAATACATTTTTCGTCGACAATTGCATGAAATTTCACTTTATGCAACTAGTTACAAAAAGTAAGACGTTTCATAATGTCAATCAGTTTTAAAAAGTGTCACTTTATATGTCAAAATTAGAAAAATATAGTTATGACATCTCTTTAATACATCGGTAAGGCATTTAATACACCCCAACAATATGCCATTCGATGAAGGTAGCTTTAGAGGCTAAAATAATAATATCCACGCTTGGACGAGCCACCTTCTAGACAAGAACGGTTAGAATATGTCGGGCAGATGTAAATTTGGCCGCTTAAGCATTTATAATCTTCTTGATGAAAAGACACCCCAAAATACGGTATGTAGTCCCAGCCAAGTATTAGAAATAAGATTATCCTGACAATATGACAGCATCGCAATTATAATTTGACTTTTAAAAACTGTTTATTTATAAAGAAGGGCGAAGAAAATTGATTGAAAAAGGAACACAGTGTTGAAAAACTTCACATACCTGGAATCATACTCATTAGAGATAATTTGTTGATCAATAAAAAATTTGGTTAGTTATTGTCGTTAAGCTTTTTCTTAATTGATTGATAAAAAGATTTTTGTCTTATTCCGAAATATCCTACCTATTGAGCTGCTCTGTAATATCCCTTGAGATGACATTTTTTATTTTTATTTTTTTTACGGATGCACTTTATATAAATCATAAACTAATATATTTACGCGAGAGACATTGTCTGAATTTCACTAGAGGAAAAATATAAATGGTTTAGTTTCCTTTAACCGACATCTATGTCTGTATTCTGTGTTATTTTTGTGTCTCACGAAAATTACCCATAAAGTTAAGAAAACATGCTTTGTCACACCAAAGAGCCTGACTGTGCATTAGGAATAGTTTATTTCCTTGTGCGAGCACGAACGTTTTTCTTTACTTTCGTTAAGTTCTATCCTTCTCCATTATTGAAGTACTGAAATAACAGCTTCAAGTCTTTGATTGTACAAACAAATTACAAACATGAATATTTAGCGATAGTTAAATCAGCGAGTTTGTAATTCTTCTTATTTTCACATAATACTTTACGAAATTGAAGAAATTTAATATTTGAAATTGTTTAAGTGAAGAAGCTTTTAAAGTTTATAGTATTTAAATGAGTTGGTTGTTTGAAAAAACTCCATTTCTCCAATTCCAAGTCAAATTGTGAAATTTCTGAATTTTGAGATTTTTAAGGAGTATATTGAACACTCCTTAAAAACAACGTCGGCCATTTTAATAGCGAATCTGGAGCGACATAGCAGATGGAAATCTGCAACTATTGCGGAGAGCGTCAACAATAAAAAGGAAGTTGAGAATAAAATTTTATACAAAACATTGAAGCCAGAAGTCTCCTGAAGTACTTTAAGAACATGCAAATTGAGAAAAAACGAGAAAACATTCATCCAAATATTGTAAATGATGTTCATAATTGTAATAATTGTATTAATAAAGGCGCGTCCTCAGTAGTCGATTTCAGTTGAACGATTTTGATTGATCAACTAAAATCGAATCAATTTTTGGTTGCAGCGGATGTGGAACCGATAGTTGAAAGCAAAATGGCGACTAACGAGGTTGTCCGTGCGGGTGTTTTTTTTGGTGTTTTGGGAGCCGTTCTGATGCCGGGAGCACTGCAGCTTATTGGCTTATTGTACTCTACTCCCACATTTAGTCCACCCATCCAGTTATCCCCGTACCTTCGAGTAGACGATATAGGTTCATTGGATGTGTGCCATATACTTCAGGTGGCACATTGGCTTCTCCGAAGATTGTTTGTCTCCTTAAGTCCAGTGCCTCACAGTCAGATAAGATATGGGTTACGGTCACGGTCTCCATGCCGCAAAGTCTGCAGCTGAGGTCCCCGTTATATAACCCTATTTTATGGGGGTGATCTTTTACCGGGGTATGACCCGTTAGATAACCTGTAATAATTCTTAGCTTATTCCTACTGATATTCAGTAGTTCTTCGGCTCGTTTCACACATATGTCACCTATGAAGGTTTTACTGTGTACCTGCTTTGGAGTGTTTCTCCACTGAAGTCTATGTTGGCTTTGTACCCGTTTTATATTTGCCCTCGGACTACCTTCTTTGTGGTCTCAAGAGCTGGTTCTGGTCCAACCTGTTGCTGAACCTCTTCTCGCGAGTTCATCAGCTTGTTCATTTCCAGAAATACCGTCCCGGCACCCGCACTAATCTTACTTTAACGTGGTCTGTGGTCTGTTCATTTAGTTCTTTCTGGCATTCTTCTACCAGTCTGGATGTTATCTTGCGGCTGTTTAAAGCTGTAAGGGCTGCCTGTCTGTCAGTTAGTGTGTTTATCCTATGAGTGTCAGTCCCATGTTTGTTAATTCTGACACATTCTAAGATAGCATAAATCTCTGCCTGAAATACAGAGGTATGTTCTCCTAGTGAGAAGGAGCATCTTGTGTTTCTCATGCTCCTGTCCCTTCCCCAATCTGTGACCAGTCTGTGTTCATTTGCGAATTAATTATTGAAGAACTGAGAAATATGTTATCAGAGTTTAGGAAGAAACGAGCCAAACGTAATATTTGGGTTCTAAAATGGATTTTGAGAAGGAAAAAATTTTAAGTCAAGAAAACATATTTGTATTCTGTGTAAAATTTAATTTTTAAA